>VZRX01018628.1:0-107107 GCA_013398075.1 Notiomystis cincta | reverse complement strand
GGGTTTTTTTTTGGTTTTTTTTTTTTTTTTTTTTTTGCAAATTGGCAGAGATGATTACAGTGCACCCTATTGGACACATTATTCTTAGGTTAAAATTAGTTATAAGCCATAGATATCCTTTTCACTCATAGTAAAAGAGGCTGAGTTTTTAACTATTTCTATACAAGAATTAGCCTCAAAAATTTCTGAGGCTTAGAATAGCACTAAAAGTCCCCCAAATGATTTTACTACTCCATCACTGCAATATTTGCAATGGCTGTGACCAAAATAAGTCTAGGAATTAACTCCAACACCTATACTTAGCTAGTTTCATTCACTCTAATTTTAACTATGTACAGTTTTGAAGCTAATATTGATTCTGGGAAAAGCTTCATTAAAGTAAGAGCTGTTTTTTCTCTCAAATGATTTTTAATAAATTTAAATATTTTTAATAAATTAGAGATTTAATGAAGGGGCATAACTATGGTTAAAAAAAACACCACAGTGATTAATTAAGCAATAATATACATTTTCATTGGTTTGTAAGTAGCCACTACATATTTTACACAAATATATACAAACATGAGTGCCATTAGTAGAATTTTATTTGCAGGCAAGCAGCTCAAACAAAAAGTTGACTTCCATGAATAATTGTGAATTTAGTTCCATAATTTAATATGAGTTGAAGTTTTGCTTTGCTTATATGCAAATAAGGAATATTTTAATATCTTTCAGAAAGGAAGATTTCTAAAACAAGACACTTTACTGTATTTAGTGTGGTATTTCCTAATTTAGTACTCCTAGGCAAATATCTTTAAAAGAGCCAACCTGAACTGGTTTCTATAGCAAAGAAACATGCAATCATTACTTTTAAGCAGGGGCTTAGTCCTGAGCTGTTTTTCCATGGAGTGTAGTCCCAAACCACTGAGCTGTCAGTCATTGTGACTTTTGGAGCAGACAGGGACAGAAGAGGGAGAGTTTCCCCTGATGAAGCTGTTTATAAAATACAGGTGAGGGTGAGACTGATTGTTGAGGTGGTCACTGGAGAAATCAGGAGAGTGTAATTCATGGAGAATTTTATGACCATAAACCACAAATTTTCCAGGACAGAGAAGAGAAGAGTCCCTGACACAAAATACAGCTTGAGGAGCAGCAGCACACACAGCACCTTGCCTGAGTGCCTTGCACACATCTAGGCTGCCTCCTGATCTCAGACTGGGAGCCAGAACAGAACAATTACAATTTTAACGTGATTCCTGCCCATCAGCCACTTTGAAGGAGTTGTGTCCATCAAACCAAGTACCCTTCCAGAAGTATTTATCTCCACAAGCAGTAGGGACATTTGCTGTGTTCCTCATATGGCCAACCTGCTCATAGCCCTGGAACAAGTCCCAGTGGAGCACACACAGACCTGTCAGACAAGAAATGAACATCCACCTGCTAAGGACACAGGTGATTGTGTGCAGAGGTTGGCCCTCCTGGATGTCCTTAGCCTTCATACCAAGCCACCCTAAAGAGAGGAGAATTTCCAATATTTTTTGTCATTTGATGACAATGACATGCTGATAAGGAGCACCAAGAAGGCATCCCAACATGTGCACATCCTCTATAATTCAGAGCCATTTACAGAGGGAGCTTTTACAGAGGGAACTGGTACAATTGATGAATAGGAGATAGAGTTTGCATGTGACTTGATGTAAGAATTAAATGTCTGCTGGGAACAATGTTTTTAAGAGAGGGCGATGAAAGTCTTTAAGTTACTTCCCTGAAAAAGGCAGTTGGAGTTGACAACACAAAGATTTACAAGAAGAGGAAATTATAAGGAGATACAAAATCAAGGATGAGGACAGAAATTGGGAAAGGACAGTTTTTCAGAGTTTCAAACAGGCTTTTAGAATAAAGTCACAATAGCTTAATGTTTTCTACTTCTAAACAGAGTGTTGTGTTTCTTTTATGCTGTAAAAAAATTAATTTTATTAATCTCCATGTTTCTATCACACAGAATTTGGTGAGATGTTGGCAGAAGGGCTTGAGAGCTTTGATATCTGATATAGACTTCTAGTCCTCTCTAGAAACTGGTCAAGAATTATTATTTCTTTTCTAATAGCTGTATTTCATCTTTCACAGTGCTTGCTTATGAAATGCTATTGCTATCAGACCTTGGTTTAAACTGTTATCTAGATTGTAAAAACATGGAATTGGAAGGCTGTTTTAATAGATCACTTTACTTGACCTATCAGGTAAGTGCAAAAAACTGCCAGGGTAAGATCCCAGCTGTATCTGGATGAAAAAACTGAAATCTTGGAAGAAAATGAAACTAATTTTCATGATGTCTTCTGCCTCGGTAGCAAAGCCAGTAAATAGCCCTCTGACAAGGTGCCACAAAAGTTGTAGAAAAATGCCAAATTCTTGCTAGAAATGTCTGTCAGGGAACCTTGATTAACTGAGAAATATTTTCCCTCCCACCCATATAAAGTGGTTTCATATGTATTAAAGAGATTGGCATAGTTCCAAGACCTCCCATAGGGATCTGCCTCGACCAGAAGAGATCAGAAATTCTTCTTGTAAAGGGAAGAGCCAAAGGCAGTGCTACATCCCAGCACTGTGTACACTATGTGTTAGTGTTAGAACATACTGTCCAGTAAAGTGCCCTGTAATATATTCCAAGATCAAAGATCCCTGATTTTTATCATTCACTGTTGTCCATAAGAGCCTCTCAGGTGAAAAAGTTCTACTCCCACCGGGTCAAAATTTGGGTGCAAGAACTGAGCATTGTATTTTGCATAGTATCAATCAGCAACTTTGTTTTATTATGAGGAAAAGCATCAGACTAACTGGAAAGGGTCATAATTAATAGCTCAACTGTGGCAGGCAGAATTATAAGGGCAAAACCATTAGATATAATAAGAAAAAAAAATAGCCAGGAATAATAAATTACAACATTAGTAGCAATTTACTGAACACACTGTTCTGGAAAACCCCTAAGATTACTGCTACTAGTTATAATATCACATTACCCAGCTCATTTCAATATGCACAAAGCAAGACCCATCACTTGTCACATTTTCTTACCAACAAAAAACAGGGATAACAAATCTCCTGGAGGAACAGGTGGAATTGATGATGCAAACCACTGCTTATGAAAAAGGGTCACATTGCAAACGAAAAGGTCACTGAAAACAATTTGAAACATGGGACCCAATTTTATGGTTACTGAATTTGTATTATTTATAAATTAGCACAGCAACCTGTTGCATCTGGGATGATATCCAAAAATAATTCAAATAGAAACAGGCCTTGTGGATGAAAGCAAAAAGAACAAAAACTAAGTATAAGGGAGAAAATGATTTAGAAAAAGGTCAAAGTATGTGTTTGTGTGTGTGCAGCAAACAATATACAAAGTCTTCTTGTAATTTCCCCTGTAAATACAAAACACTGCACAGTTCATCTACATCCATACCAAATATCTGCTAATTTCATTATAATTTTGGCAGTGTTACTGTGTTGTACCAGAAGGAAAATCAATACATTGTGCATAGCATTTTCTTATCTGTTGGGAGCAGAAGCATGCTGTTTGTGGAGCTGTGGAGTCTGTTCCTGACAGCTTAAAATGCTACATGCTGCAAATGTAGGGTTAAGCCATTTTATAAAACCTGGCACTTCCTCCCCCTCTTTGTGCTATAGAAGAGAGATCAAATTTAACAAACTTTGCTCTCATTATAGATTATTGCTGGAGCTGAAATAACGTGTTTCCCTTTGTTTCAAAGTTTGTGATGCAGAATGTCTGCATTTAAAAAAATCTGCCATTGGTGATGATGAACCCCATGACATTCCAGGTTGTTTCAAGTTCAGAATCAAGCTTTTCCTTTTGTGCTAAACCTGAAAGTCTGTAGGTACTTCACAGTCACAGGTGATCAAATTTGGTCAGCACTGGATGGCACAGTGATAACAGATTATGTGTTGCTTTCCACTATGGAGCAAAAACTCCATCCAGCCAGATGGAGTTTTCTAGAATTTCAGCCAATCTTGCCTTATTTCCAAAAAGCACCTGACAACTGTAAATCAAATTTAACACTGGTGGTGAAAGTCAATGGACTTATTAATTGTGACTGATGCTCAGGAAAAAATGTATAGACAAATGCCAGCACATTTAATTGAATAACACTGAGCCCTGGACCAGAAAGCCAACTCTTGCTGGTGGTTTTTTCCTGCTTAAAAAACTGGAATATGATAGTCTTTTTTGAAACAACTGATAACTTAAAGTTATTGTAGTCCACAATCAGATATGTTAGAATCTTTTCATTCTAGTTTCTGATCTGGGTAGAAAATGAAAATTATATTAATATTGGGAGATATGCACATATTGCAGTAAATGGTAGATAATAACATGATGATATCAGGGTTGTTTCTGCTGACTTTTGTCTTTCATTCCTTCCCATGACAATATACCCATGAAATCTGGTTGATAATTGCAAGGCCAGTACAGAATAGACTGAAAAGAATATGCTTGAAAATCTATTTTCCATTCTCTAAAAAAGGAAGGCTATTTTGGATTACTCACGTCAACAGTTACATTTTGACCTTGTATTTATGACAGCAATCTGAGCAGTGACACTCAGCTGTTGGTACCAATCAGTGCTGTTACAGACTCACAGAATCTCTTTATTTTCTTTTTTTTTTTTGAAAATCAAACAGAAATAAACCCAAGAAATGTCCAACCATACTGACTGTTTAGAGAAGGAAGTTGGGCTTGAGTGGGATGGATCTAGAAGACAATGTTATAGTAGAAGAGCCCTGAAAAACACACATATTATCAGTCAGGTAGCTTGGAAAATGCCTGTGCTTTTGGAGACCAGCAGCTACCATGGTCCAGCTGCCTTCTGCTCACACTCTAAGAAGCAACTACATGAGACATCATACTTCAAAGACATGAGTTCCAATATTACATCTCACAAGCTCAAACTGCTTCCATAGAGCTTAGGAAAGGAAATAAAAATGAGCATGGAATTTCCCACTGCCCAGCTCCCTGAGCTGTGAGCATCAGCAGTGAGATGCTACCCAGCTGTTATTGCAGGTCCATCTTCTTGCAGCTCTTCCTAGCTATCCTTGCTTCTGAGATGCAGGATAAAATAGAAGCTGAATGCCTGCTTTAACACAGCTGGAAACAAACCTCCTCCCCCTTAGTCCTTCTCCTTTTCTGTTTTCCTGAAATGAGAGAAGTTAGTGACCCCTTCCCCTCATCACTTACAGAATAAAGTGAGTATCACCTGTTCTTTCACTTTTGTAGTGAAGCAAATCTGGCTAGAAGAGGAAAAACATCATCCTAGGGACAGAACTTTTTCACTTTCTTCCTGCAATCACTATGCTTGCAGGAAGACCTGTTGGCAGCTTCCTTCATCAGCCCTTGCCCTGGTGTTTTAACACTACTTCTGTCTCTCTCCTTTCCCCAAAAACTTCATTTTAGTGAGACTTCCCATTACCATTGGTTTCACCCACCTACATTTGGAAGGTAAGAGAGATTTTCAGCCAGGAAAATACAACAGGGAATTAAGGTAGACTGAATTTGCTTTTTAGCTTTGAGTGATGGGTGAAAGGTTTTCCTGAGCTAGTAAAGGATGATAGAAAAAAGAAAAATTTGAAATTTTACAGTACCAATATTCAGAGACATAGCACTCTATAAAACACTGATTTCAAAACAAACTGGCTATCTTCAGCCAGGAAAACTAGGATGAATAAGTGAACCCCCAAACTTCTCAATTTACTGATTTTAGGCCTACTGAGCCACAAGACAGTAAGTTCTTCCTTTCAGCCAAGTTCTCCAGCAATAATATCTGAACAATAGCATTCAGTCATAATGCAACACTTATCTTGTATTAAATAGCTTGTTTCCTCATTAAGGCCATTTCTTCCTGGTGCTGGTAGCCACATAAACCTAACAAACTCATTTACATAAAGATGTGATGCTGCTATTCTCCCCCATCTCCTTCTATCCAGAAAAAATATCCTCACTGTGATCATTTCAGAGCCGTTTAAAAGCCAGAGGAGAATAGTCAGTAGGTTAAGTCATCATTCTTATTGTCTATTAATAAAAGCTATGAGAAAAGGCTGGTTTTGGTGAAATAAGAACAGCTGGAAGGACAAGAAAAGACAGGTAGGGACATGGCTGGGTAGTCTGTTTTCATTGGTTCTACCTGTGTGGTCTACTGGGAAAGTTGTGAAACTTGTTGGGAAAATGGCCACAAGATATTGAGAAAAGGAGAAGGAATTTACAAAGTGCTCCTGTTTTCATTTTGCAAGACTTCATTTTTACTACAACAGGGAGCAATACCTAGGTTTGGAAAGGAGAGAACAATTGGCTGTGGCAACTTTTGAAAGGAAAGATCCTAACTACAGAATGAATTATGGTTTTTGACATTTAACTAGGTCAGCACCATGTGTCAACTATGAGACTGTTGATTGTTCTCAAAATACAATCTGAGCTTAATAATCTGAGCTATTAGTCTTGTTCTAGGCTGAAAATATCATGTTGCAAAAAGCTTACAGTGTGCATTAAATGTAGACAACGCTGCACAGGTAAATGAGGAAGGTGATACAGTGAGGGTACAGACAGTAATAAATATGGGGAAGGATGGGAAGTGATCACAACAGAAACAAAGATCCCAGAGAAATTTGAAAGAGATAATTAAATGTATCTGAAAAGAGAGAGCATAGGGTTCTCTGGATCTATTCCTTGGACTTGAATCCAAGCTTTCAAATCATAAATACTATATGCACATGAAAGGAACTGGGTCTCTTAAGAGGGCAGATGAAAGAGACTTTAAGCTGCCTAGCAAGGTCAGTAGAGCTATTTAACTCATAATGCTAAATTCAAGCATTATTTAAATTTATTTTTCTTCTCTGGAACTTAATATCTGAGTCAGAGTCACTTCTATCCCACTGGATGCCAGAGCATTCTCCTGATGGAACGTAGCTCTCCATTTTCATTTAAAAAATGGAGCAGTGACATGGAGAACTAGCTAGTTTGCAATGAAATATTTCTGTGGGCTGTGCCCTGTTTGATATAGTGACCCACTGCTAAGCATGACCTAATTTCACAATTTAATGGTAAGTTTTTTCCTCATTTTTCGTACTTATAAATAAGCACTATAATAATGTAAGGGATTCTAAAAGACAAGCCTGGGTTCTAGACATAAAAAGAAATGAGGATCATATTGATTATATACTTAGGACACCTGTCCTCAAAATTTCTGATAGATGGCTCTCTTTGTAGGATATTCTGAAGGCAATATGAAAGGGACAAGTAATAGATATAGAATTACATTTTTAGATTAGAAATGGAGGTTGTGAGAATTGTGAGCATGTCCAAAATGCTGGTAAACTCTGGTGAGATCCTTAAACAATTGCTTTTAGCAGTAAGATGTTGGTTATAAAACACATTTGAAAAACATGGCTCCAGGAAGGATGGGGCTCCAGGAAGGCAATTTCCATGATCTGAGTGCCCAGGAACAAAGATGTTCTCTGGAGTTGCAGAGGATGCATGCAGCAGCTGACTGGACAAAGATATGAAATGATTATTGGAGGTGATAACAGGCTGAGCTCCTAGATAAGGAAAATATCAAGCACAGGGAGGCAGAGTGCCCCAAACCTACTTCCCAGTTTTTAAGATGTGCAAGCATTTTTCTACATTTTTGCATAATCATGAACTGCTTCAAGATAGGAACTGCATAAAAGATAGGAATAACAATGCATTTTCCCCTTCCTTAATAAGGAAAATTTGAATGTAAACAAAACTGGAAAAATGGGCCAAAATTGGAGGAAAGGGGAGGGTAAATTTTTTTCTGAGCAGGAAAATGACATTTTTATGTGTAGCAGAGGACCCTTTCCTAGGCAGTAAGTCTATAGACAAGCCCTTTCAGTAACTCCTGTTAGTCCTGACTATGGGCTGGCTGAAGGTGAGGCTACAGCTTCACACACTCCAACATTCCTCACCTCAGAGTCTGCTGTTCAAGCCACATTTCTTCTTTTATGAAAATATCTTTTGACAGGCTGAACCTTCAGGCATTTCTTACCCTGTGTTTGTGTGAGCTACCTCATGGCAGCAGACCAGCCCAGTTATCTAAAATTACACACTGTCTTCCCATAGTGCCAGCCCTGAACGTGGCAGGGAGCAAGACTGTGGTGTCTGGGATGGACAATCCACCTTTCTTGAAGTCCATGTTTCCTCATTATCACAGAGATCTAGACCTGGCAGGATGTTTGACAGTCCAGACAAAGCATCTTACTTTGATGCTAAGCCTTCTTTGAGTGAATATAAAAATTTTTAACCTCTCTTTTTGATCCTGTGATTATGTGGATGGTTGGTCACTAAATTATGGTGTCCGACAAAATACTGAAGTCCTGGATTTTTTTATCACCTCATGGGTTCCACATTATGGTCAATAGTATTTGAAATCAGGTTGATTAAGTTCCTCCATCTGTGTGCTCCAAATGATTGACTGCAGTGTGAAAGTGTCAGAACTCACAAGAGAAACAAAACTGCAGAGAGGAGCTTCTAGCAGATGTCACTTAAAGAAGAGCCACAAATCTCCAAAACAATGGGAAATTATTTCCTGAGCCAGCCAAATACACGACACATTGATTAAAGAGATATTACCTAGCACAACAATCAATACTCACTGTGAAATAAGTATAATATTAACTTCAATTTCCCTTCTGTAGAAAATTAAAATTTTAAGACTTTAATATAAACAGGTGAGTGGCAGATGAAAGCAACAAACAATTTCACAGAACTGTTTAAGATCATCTATTTTTCAAGGGTTATGTGGTTTTTAGCACTGTGCTTCTCTTAGCATCGCTGTTAACTCTTGCCTAAGTATTCCAATGCTTTTCCCTGTAGAGCTTTCTGTGCCAATCCAGCCATTCATTCTTGGCTGGCTGGACTCATGTTTTCCAATGTGTAATTTCTGTTCCTTTCGTTTTCTCTGGTATCTTCATTCTAGCTGACTTTCATTAAGAATTATTTAAGGTTAATATGCCACTCTAACTGGCCCATGGCTTTCTCTCTAGTCATTTCATAGTCTCTGGGATGCTTAATTGTTGGATTTTGGGGTTTATTTATGGTTGAATTATTTTTATTTTTTTTAGACATAAAATGGTTAGGAGAAATACCAGAAGAGCTTCCACTACAAACACAAACTGTTAGCACAAGTGTTTTACACTTTAGTAAGCTTTCTGTTTCAAATAATTCCCCAGAAAAACCAAGAGATGGTGGAGATGATGACTCAGACTATACAGAATAAGTTTTTAGGATGAGTGGAGTTGAAAAGTATCAAGTATATATGCTGAGCAGGGGCAATTTTGCTTTAAAGTGTTTGCAGTTTATTTCCATGCCTAACCCTCATTATTAACCAGAAAAGGAAAAACTATAGGCACTAAAGTCATCAGGACTTTTGTGTATGTAACTGCTGACACCCAAAAATAATAAAAAGAACTTCTTTAAATTTTGTGTTGTTTTTAAACTAGTTAGAGGGCAAATTAAACCATGTGTGGATGATGTAAGTGCATTACACAGCAGCATAGATGTGAAAAACCTTGCAAGAACTCTTCATTGGTTGAGTCTTTGTTAGTTCATTCAGGGTTAGTTTTTTAAATTTTCATATTTTAAATAACACCAACGGACACATACCCACCTACACACATATTAATATATATATACATATATGTGTATAAAACAGATTGGCAGTTGTCTGGAGCAGCAGACTGCCACGGGCATAAGGATATGCATGAGTCCTGCCAGAGCACTGGAAGCCAAGGTCTGCTGCTGCTGCTGCTGGAGCCAAAGGCAGAGCAGGGGCATGTGGGATGGTGCCTGCTGCTGCAGGACTCTCTGGCTACAGCCAAGTCCATTCTGACTTCCCTCAGCTCGCATCTGGTCCCCTGTGCTACACCCCTCAGCAGCAGGAGGACCTCAGGAAAGGCTGGTGTGCTCCCTGGCACAGCTCCATATCCCCCTGAGGATCTGGCACCTGCATCAAGGTCTGTAACCCCAGTGCCTGTAGCTCCTGGACTGCCTTGCAGACTCAGCTGGACGCTCACAGCTCTGAAATCCCTCCACAGTTTTGTTTCTCGGCTGAGCTCTGACACTTTCAAATTATAGTCAGGCATTTGGAGCACACAGATGGAAGGAAATTTAACCAAATTTATTTTCAGGAATACAGACCATAAAGGCACTCTCCATTAGGAAGGAAGTTTCAGAGTTTCAAGCTCTCAGTTTGAAATAAGTGTGACCACAATCTAGTGACAAACCACTGCAAGTAACATGCCAAGTCTCTCCTTCCTGCCTCCCTTCTTCCTAAGGCAGGATTTGCCCAGCCACAGTCCAAAGCAGAAGCTTCATTTGAGGGAGATGACAAACTCAACTTGCCTACGTTTCTGAGAAGTCTTGCATCAGCACTGAATTCCAATCATCCCAACATACATTTTGGTATAAAAGGCAAATGATGGCCAGTGACAAAACTGATTGTATTTTGTGAATAAGCCACCCCCAAAATCAAAACATGGAGCAGAAGAAACATCTGTGTTTTGTTCTATTAAAAGTCCCTCTATTCAACATATACAGTCTGTTTGATGAAGCATGTCCTATACAAATAATTTGGGAATTATATTTTAGGCCATTTTACTTCTTAGAAATAACCTTTCTGAATGAACATAGGAAATTCAAATCAGGTAATGTCTCAGCTTCACACAAGATCTATTTTCCCATGCTTGATAGATTTCCATCACTTCAGCTATTCTGTTGTTTTAATGCAGTTTCCCTTGGCATTCCCTTGCTTCTCTGGAATAAAACCTTGTTTTTTCAGCACAAACCACCTGCTACACTGAGCAGGAAGCCTTTGGAGAGCCTGGCCACCACAGTGCTCCACAGGACTCCTGCCCCTTTCCTGAAGATGCAAAGCAAGACAGGGAAAGAAGAAGAAGAAGCAGACAGATAGAAGAGCTGAGTTAAGAAACTTGACAGAAAGCACTGCAGGTGCTGCCATGGGTTTTAGAAGAGTGTTTTCCTATCCTGGGGTATTTTTCCATGCACCAGCATTTGTACTCACTGTGGTATTGCTGTGCTCACTACAAGCAACTTGAAGAAAACAAACAGGGAATAAAACTTACAGGGTGTTGCTCGGGAGGGTGAATAGAGGTTATGCCCAAAGCCAGGAAAGGCAGGGTGAGGATTATACCTGGACTGGCCAGAATAAGGAGCCATGAGGTATATACAAGGGAGGTACAGTACAACAACCTGTGTGTCAGCCCTACAGTTTAGAATGCCCAAAAAAAGCAGCCTCAAAAAATTGGGGTTAGCCTTCTGGGGGGAAGAAGCTGCTAAGAGGAAAATTCCATGTAGGTAGTGTTGGCAGCAAGTGGATACCTCAGAGAAAGGCTGGGAAGCTCACAGGGACAATCAAATCTTTACATGCTTACTGGTTTTATATCCAGAAAAAAAAAAAAAAAAAGAGTTTTTAGGGTTTGGTTTGGCCAGGTGCTCTTTGCTTTTCTCTCAAAGAGCAGCTCCTTACTTTTCCTCCCTTTGTCCCCTGTACTCCCTATAGCCCTGTGGTTTGCTGTCCCTTTAGGCACTGGCTAAGCCTCAAAGGCAGGCAATCTCATAAAAAAAAATAAATGAAAAGAACAACAGATAAAGGCCAAAGGCTTTTAAATGAGTTATTCTTCATGATGTTTTTCTGTCATGTGTAATAAAGTCAGCTGCATTCCTTGTCACCTGGATACATTCCAGGGAAATGCAAATTGTCACAACAAATAGAATAACTGGGCAAGAAAATTGTCTTTTCAGGCCTCTTCCTCTTGGGATGTTTCATTCAGTTATTCCTTGATGTATTCACTCTTGGCTAGGTGTATGAAAATTCACCTTGCTCATCCCAGTATGATATAAAGAATTGAGACGACATGGGAAACTCACTTGTCAAACAGGTACTTTATGTTAGCTGGTGGATTTTAACTCATAAGAAGCTGAGTGATGGCATTTGTTGGGCTGGGACACAGAGCAGGCTTGGCCCTCCCAGGTAAAAAAACATATTTAGGTCCAATTTCCAACTCTTGTCCATCCTTTCATGTGATTCTGAGCAAGGCACTGCTTTTCATGAGCACTGCTCTTTTATAATCCCTGCTTTTGGGAGCAAACACAAGTTGAGAGATAATCTACTTGCAGCCACATACAGGACTTAGGTCTGTGGGTCTTCAGACCTATTGGGGCCCTCTTGACATTGTCATAGCACAAGATATTAAATCACATGGAGGAGATAACAGTTGATAATCTGACTGAACAAGTTGGCATCGCACCTATTGGATAAAGCTGTAGGTTTATGAACTTGAGTTGAAAATATGTTCTTATCCAGCTGAGAAGCTGGATCCTTGAAGTTCTTTCTGTGCTTCAGATGAAAATTTTGTCCTGGGTGTGCTTGCTGTGCATTCTGCTGTGACCATTTATTGCTGTTTTCTGAGGCCTTTCTGAGGCTCTCTGTAGTTTGTACCAGCCCATGTCATGGGAAACAATTGTCCTTGCTCAGTGTCCATAACCACAGAAGACTCCTGCCATTACAGAGCTGACAGCTGAGAGCACAGAGGGACACAGACACCATCTAGGGGAGCCCCAAATCAGTAGGGACACCAGGGTAGGCAATGACCTCCATTCTCTGGCAAAGGGAAGACAAGCTGTTTGACAGCATCCCCTTCAAAATGGGTTGCTGGTGTCAAAGGATGGATGCCAAGACCAGACTTTTTAATTCCCTTTCCCCACCTAGAAACTTATCCCTTCAAGAAGCCATGAGGAAGATTTTTTGAGGAGCTTCCTTCTGTTGTCTCTATTTTATTTCAAATGGTCTCGTAGCCCACTCAGCCTCAAATAAAACATGAGTGGTCTTGCAAAGGTTAGCAAGATCACTGTTTCATAGCACAGCCCCTTTGCACTACTTTTGCCATTCCAGATTTAATCTCTTGTAAAATCAAGAAACCCAGAAACCCTCAAGGCACAGTGGACAAATGAAGATCCAAAAGCTTGTGAGTCACTTGAGTGAATCACTGGGTTGACTCTCAGGAAAGAGCCCTGATATTTCCCACAAATCAGGTGTGAAAATGGGGGAAGCGTGTGCCTGCTATGAAGGCAGACTACAAGGACTCTATTAATTAGTACTTTTATTAAGCTAATAGCAGTAACAGTGTTTCCTCTGTAGGATTTCCTCTTTCAACCAGCACCACACAAAACACAGAAGCTCATTTAGAAGTCCCTGCCCTGCTTTCACCCTTTATTTAATGCTCATGGGAAGAAGAGCAGTTAGGTTACAGACTGTTTGGACCCTCTGCCAAGCTACAAGGATAAAACCCGAGTCAGATCCACTGAAGAATCATCTTAGACATGAACAAGGAGCTGTAGACCACAGCATTTTTCATCAACTTTACAAGGAAGCCACTGCACTGGAATTTATAAGCTACAAAAACAAACAGCTATTTTCTGGAACTTAACAGCATAGAGATATGCAAGTTGTATAAACAAGACTGTTAGTTTTAAGAATAATAGCACCAGAAAAAGGTGCTATTGCAGAGGATTGCAGATCATTAAATGTTTAGGTAAATTTTGGTTTATGTGATAAACCAAATAAGCCTTTGATGTCATAGCCAATGATGAAGACAGCTATCAAACATGAGAGAGAAAAATGAATATGTATAAACGTGGAAGACAAAAAATAAATACAAATGCAGAAAAACCCCTGAATTTGTTTGATAACATATTTGAATGGCTAATTATCCTGACAATCAAAATTTTCCCATTATTTCAACTTTAATCTTACTGATGTCAACTTCCAGTCATAAGCTGTTGAATTTTGCTGTTAGATAGAATACAGTTTGGTGGTTTTTTCTGGTAGTTTTGAATAACAGTATTGCATGAAAGTCTCTGTCAGAAAATTACCTGAGATACAGACTTCCCTGACAGAGTGACAGAGGAGATGTTATTAAAAGCAAGGATCTTCATTTTAAGCTTGACATAAATGATTTTGTAAACTGTCAGGGAAGACAAGTAATAACTCTGAAAGGTCCCTTCAGAAGGGCAGCAGTGTTGAAACCAAGCCCTGTGGAAACCTTGTTAAGAAAAGCAAGTTCCAATGAATCTAGATAGGGGGTTAATTATGCTTCAGACCTGATCAGTGATCCTGCTGCACATCCTGCTCAGTAGGAGCAGTGCCCTGGATGCAGCCAGGGACAGCAGACTCTCACAGGCTGGGTGCCAATCATAAACCCCTAAAGCTCCTGTGATATGGGCACTGGCCCTGTGCTTTGTGTGGTTGCTAAGGGGCCTAAGCAGCTAGGAGAGCCCAGGCTCATTAAAGAAAGCATCAGAGCTGGAGACAGATCAGTAGGAGGCCAGCCAGGAGAGCTTTGCTGGTTCCTCAGCTTTGAATGTATTTAAAATATGGAGACTTTGCAGCCTCAGATACAAGAAACAGGCCATTGATGCCATTGGCAGTTCACCATGACTTGTGGCCTTGTTTCTGTTTCAATTTCCTACATACATCCCTACATCACTTTCTTCAGCAAGGCTTAAAAGAAAGGCATTTCCCAGGGGAAGTGAAATGAGAAGAAAAAAAAATCTGATATTCATATCCATCATGATTTGTCATTTCCTCATGGGCAGATGAATAGGTTAATCCTCACAAAGCCAATGGTGCCTGATGGAAGAGAGCTTTGGATTTTGTCCTGGAGGAGGGAACATGAGCCTTACCTACCTAAATCCTCCCTTTTATTTAGGCTACTCATTCCTTACTTGTAGTAGGCGAAAAAATTATACCCTGAATTAATTAATCTATGTAAAAACTGTATCAAGCAATAAACAGACCTGAAGTTCTAGCCTAAAAAGACATCCTGTACACTCCTGTGTATCCTCTGCTTCCACCATCTATTAAAATGAAATATATCTCTTCCTTCCACTAAGTGTAACACTGAATAGTTACAGCTCCAACTGAAAGGGGGCCAACATTTTTCTATAATGGATCATGAAGAAGATATGGATTAAATTTCCAACTAGAATGTGACTCATCCTTCATTTTTGTCAAGAGATCTGTGCAGCATAAAATGTATTTGCCTAATTTATTTTAAATCCATGATTAACAACAAGTTTGAGGCACGATGACAAATGGGGTTTCAAATGCCTAACTACTACATTCATAGAAAATGGCATTTCTGTGCAGGGCCAGTGGTGCAGCTGTCTGACTCTGAGAGTCACTTACATGCAAGTGGTACTTGTGCTTCAAAGCCTGAACCTGCATTTGGCATTTGCTGCTCCATAAAATAGTTCAGCATACCTTAGATAGCTGCTTGCAAGGTGTAATAAGTATTATGTCTCACACCATTAATGTATTGTGCACCTGGAAGAAGAGTATTTTAAGTCTTCTCAAGGCTTACATGAGGCTTACTTATATTTTAGTTAAGTTTAAACTCAGCTTACTAGTTCAGTTTAGTTTAACAGTTACTCCCTATTCATCTATACAGAGAAATGTTTATTATATCCTTTCTATCCTCTCATCCTGAATCTCAAGTCCAATAGCCAAGCAATATTAAACACATTATGAAGTAGTCAGTGATAAATCTACACAACAGAAATACATGTTGTAGGAAATATATGCTATTTCTCTTCTTTTGGGTTCTTAATATTGGATACTGCAGAAGATAAAGCTCAGAACATAAAGTTGTGAAGCCTTAATGCTCTTAATCTTTGTTAGGAACAAATTTGGGGTTTATTAAAATAAGTTAATGATGCTAATGTTGGTGTCACACCCAAGTTTGAAGTTTATCTAAGCTTAAATGCTTAAGTTTAAATATTTGATAGTGTTTGAGTAATTAATATTTTAATGTTCAGTGTTCTAATTAATGGGAGGAGGGAGGTTTCCAGAAAATTCCAGGGAACAAAAGAGCACAGAATCAAGACTTGGATTGACTAGGTGCTGACCAATGAAGAGAGAATTTGGGAAGATGATTGGTCAGCAATGACCCCAGTGTGATCTCTGTTCTTGGTTGTTTTTAAAATAAATTGGTAAAATTCAACGGTGTGAGACCGTTGTATTTCTCACAATCTCATTGTGATTAATTAGTGTCACTAATTAATTAAAACTGTTTTTAATACCATCATGGTTTAAGAATGATACTCTGCAATTCAGTGCCTCCACTGAGACTCCTCCACATGTTCCCTCCTCCTTCCCACCCTTCCCACTCTGATGGGATGGAGTTGAGAACTGGAGGCACAAAAAAGGTGAAAATCATGGGCTGAGATAAAAAACAATTCATTGGAAACAGCAGTGAGACAAGAAAATGAACAGCAACAGCAAAAATGTTAATAACAAAAGGTATGAGGCAAAGAAACAATTTATGGAAAGCTAAATACCAACTGGCTCTTCCACACTGTGCTTTTTCCCCTTTGCTCCCACCACTGGAAGTGACCTGAGGTGGTGTTTGCCACACCTGCTCAGAACTGGTTACACTCACATGTCTTGTAAGTAAAATGACAAATTCCTTACTTGAATATTCTTCTTATAGTCTTTTATGTCTGTGTGGTTTCCCAGACTTTATAAATGAGAGCATAAAATATCTAAAATTTTCAAACCTATAACTACAAAAAAGGAAAAAAACCCTCACATGCTTATAAAATGTTGGTTATGAACTTATTCCTACCAGTAAAAGCTGAAAAGCTGTAAAATCTGACTACAATTAGGGTCAAGGTTGATGATTCACTATTCTGCAGTGAAGACACTTGAAATGAAACCATTAGGATGGCAAATATTTTGGACAATAAAATGCAACTGAAGTTTCACCACCCTTAAACTAAGCCAAACTAAGACTAATTTCTGTGCTCTTTCAAGGCCAACTGTGTTTTAGATGCTGTTTTAGATTGCTCAGGGTAGAGGATTTTTTGACTGGTGTCAATTTGATACCTGCAAAAGTGGCAAGACATATTTACAATTTAGGAAGACAGTATATACTTTATAGTATAGCCCTTGTAGATTATTATGTATCATATCATATCATATATCAATCATATCATATCATCTTTCATTTATTCCATAAATTCTCCTGATCTTCTGAGCATCCTAAACCAAGGTTTCTAAGCTTGATCTTAGCATGACAGGGAATTAGGATTCACTCCTCTGATAAATACTTTGCCACTAATTTGCCTACTTGCTTTTAGTTTTGAGCTAAGGCTCCAGGCAATTAATTAATTATGAGGCAACATCAGCACCTGCATAGATTTGCAAAAATCTTCCAGTGCAAAATAGACATCTGAGATGACAGCCTTGAAAATGCTAATATTTTATTAGGTGTCTAACTGTGCATGCAGATTTATACCTAAGTATTTAAAGAGATGGGCCTTGGAAGCTGGAGTCCAGCCAGGTTCCATGCAGAAAAAACAAAAAACAAAACCAAAAACAAACAAAAAGAAGAGGGAAAAAAAAGAGTACATGACTTAAAAACTACAGGCCACTGATGGCAAGGATATAGATGAGAAGACTGATGCAATGAAAAGGGAGGAGAGCAGATCTACTGTGTAATATTCATTTGTGTGCAAGCTTAGAGAAATTATGCTTTCAAAATGAATTCAATAAATATATGCAATCTAATTTCAATCAGCAGTGTTTCTAAGTGAATATATGATTTATGTAATTGTATGAAAGTGGGAAATAGAAAGCAGAAAGCCTAGGAATAAAAAAAAGAGTAACAGAGTTACAGTGAGATTGAAGTGCAACAGAAAATGACAGTGGCAACTGGAATGTCTTACTTCATTTTGTTTTCTGCTTTAGTGAAAATACAAAAAATATGTTGAAAGAAAAAAAAGCTTTTATAGAGAGATATGACATCTAGTAATACAGTATGTATTAATTAATACTTTCATGTATGACAATGGGTACACTATATGAGCAAAGAAATTATAGTTCCTTTAGTTTAATATTCATGTTAGATAAAATTATGATAGAATTATGTTCTGTAATGATGACAAAGATCTCTTACCAGTAGTTCATGTAAATAAAGGGGCAGATGAAAATTATAGTTGTAGATGATAAACTAAAGATTTATACAAAGTGACAGATACCACCACTTCTGGCTGAATTGAAGAACGTGAGAATGAATCCCCTAAGAATATGACAAAACCACTTTTGTCCCTTCATGCTTTTTTCATCATATTAAGTAAGATTGTGGAAAATTACTGCATTTATAACTTCTCCTGTGTTAATCAACATAGACTACAGAGATTTCTGTCAAGTGGTTCAACCTATCTTTTCTAAAGTGATGAATTTCTGTTGAATTTCTTTCATAGCTTTTTGGGATGATGTCCTGTCAGCTTTCCATTTTTAGAAAAGATGAAGTTGTCTTTTTCACCTTTTGGCATTTACACAGAATCACAGAGTGGTTGAGGCTGGAAGAAGCTTCTGGAGGTAATTTTATCCAAATCCCTACCTCATCTCAAGCAGGGCCATCTAGAGCCATGTGCCCAGGACCATGCCCAGATAGCTTCTTAATATCTGACTCCAAGGATGGAGACTCCAGAAGCTCTCTGGGCAGCCTGTGCCAGGACATCATGTTCCTCACAGTGAAAAAGTCTCTCCTGATGTTCAGGGGGAATCTCCTGTGTTTCAGTGTGTGCCCATTGCCTCTTGTCCTACAGAGGGCACAGCTTGAACCAGCCTGGTTCCATCTTCTTTACACTCTCCCTTCACATCTGGAAAGATCCCCCTGAGCCTTCTCCTCTCCTGGTTGGAGCTTTTTTCCATTGGAGAGATGCTCCAGTCCCTTTAACATTTTGGTGGCCTAGGGAGCTCTCCTTTTCATCATAATAGGGATTTTCCCAAGTACAACCTCAAGACATGACCCTGCACTTCTGTTATTTCAAAATTCCCAGTGGAATGTCTTTATATTATTAACTGTAGCAAAGGATTTTTGGTCCCTCTCTTGCTAAACTGAGAGGAGAATCTTGAGAAGTGCCTTTCATTTACTTCCCCATTTCAGTTGAATGGAATAGTGCAGACTTGGATGATTCAGGCTAGTATTGGGTTAAACTGAGTTTCTTTGCTTCCTTTTTCTTTATTTTTTGCATTTTAAAAAATAATAAATTAAACAGAACCAATCAGAAAACTCTGCCCATTTCTGAGTCTGATAGACAAAGGATTGGAGAAAAAAGTGAAAATGCAATCAGAATTACTTGAAATGTCATGGACTTAAAAATAAAAAAACACTGGGATAATTCCCACTCTGGATCAAAAGTCAAAGCAAACGAGCTTTTCAGTGGATCCTGCTGTGATACTTTGACTGCTC
Organism: Notiomystis cincta; assembly: GCA_013398075.1. Taxonomy (NCBI): domain Eukaryota; kingdom Metazoa; phylum Chordata; class Aves; order Passeriformes; family Notiomystidae; genus Notiomystis; species Notiomystis cincta. The sequence continues at coordinate 87,769 of VZRX01018628.1, read as the reverse complement.
TTTGCAGGACTGAAAGGTATAGCAAAGAACTATTTCATATCAGCTCTGCTATGTATAATCCTCTTTGTCTTTTTCTTTTTTTTTTTTTTTTTTTTTTTTTTTTTTTTTTTTTTTTTTTTTTCATTCTTCCTTTGATTGATCCTACAGCACCAAGGATAAGAGTCACGACTCAGAAACCCTGAAATTCTAAGTGTTAGAAGGTTCTTCCTGTTGGATGAGCTCACAGAGCTCACAGTATGGAAGTGGAGCAAAAGAAGTACATGGTGATAAAAGTGGACTGCAGTCTAGGGCACTGCAGCATCAAAGAGACAAATCAAGGGCCCCAAATTAGATGCCTTTAGCCTCGTGATTAAAGCAGGCTTATAGAACATAGAAAGCATGGAGCTTAATCTCTTGTATTGCTTGGGGAAATTTAACCCAGGCTTCCCACCTGCTGAGAGAACATTTTATATTTTTTCTATGCTCAGGTCTGTAAAGGAAGTGTTCCAGTCTTCCAGATACACAGAGGCACCTGCATGATGCCTTGAGAGAGATGTCAGAAGTCTAGGGATAGGAGAGCAAAAGGAGGCTATGAAGTCTGCTTTTCATTAAGATTTTTTCACCTTGTTGCCTAATTCTAGGTATTTGCCTGCTTAATCTTGGAATTTAAAGATTTTAGTATAATACACCTGCTTCTTCCATCTGCATGGGTAACCTGAAGGGAGGGAGAGGGCAAAGGTGGGAGGAGGAAGAAAAAGGCAAGCAAGGAATTTAAAAACGATCTGATGCAACTCTGATCATCCATGCATGTCTGTCCTTGTCACTAAATCTAGTTCTTAGCCTTGTTCTTTCAAAACTGAAAGAGAAGATGAGCCTTATGATTAAAAACCAGCCAAAGAAAGGGATCTAAATGCTCCCTGGGAGACTGCCAGCACTGCATAGGCTGTACTCCATTCACAAAGGAGGGATTGCTTATCTCCCTCTTGTTGGCTCTGTCCCATGTTTCCTAAAAAGCTGACCACAGAGAGAACAGGGAGCAAAATGTCCAGAAGCTGCAGGGACTGGTTCCATAATCACACTGTTCTTTTATCCAGCTACAGTTTCATGTAAATGCACACACAGTCCATTTTCAGGAAGCAGAGTTTGGGCTCTATTTCAGTCACCATTTCAAAAACATTGCCCTCCCTTTTCAAGCACAGCTTTAAGTTTCATCACTTAGTCCTGAAATCCCTGCTAAACACAAATGTTTAGGGTCATCCAATCTGCTCTCCTATCTCAAATACTTTGCCAGCTTTTTTGCATTCACCACTGCCTAAATGTAGGGGTTTTTTCCTTAGAAGGAAATGAAAATGTACACACACACACCCCTCCTCTTCCATCTGCCTTTCCCTTGTAATTAGCTTTTTTGCTTGGCCACTTTCCTGGGAAATGGAAGATGTATTTAAAGCATCTCTGAAGTCTTGAGAGAAATCCTCTAAGCATGACTTCACAGCCCAAAGTGCTGATGCTGCCACCTCCTCCAGGGACTGGTGATGCACAGGGCTGTGTCTGTTACTGGGTTTCTGTAGCAGCAGTCTACGTGGGTGTCTGCTCTGAGAAGCTGCTAGAAGCTTTCCCTGCATCCAGCAGAGCCAATGCCAGCCAGCTTCAAGGTGGACCTACCCGTGGCCAAGGCTGGGCTCAGCAGCAGCAGTGGTGGCACAGAGCTAAGAATGGAGACAGGGTTTATTTTAACCCCTGCACAATAGCAGGGAATATATGGGTGAGAACATACAAGGGAAACAGTCCTGCAGACACTGAGGTGTAGAGGGGGAGAGGAGATGCTTCAGGCACTGAGGCAGAGATTTCCCTCAGCCCCATGTGAAGCAGGCTGTCCCTCTGCACCCACAGGGGCTGCTGGAGAGAGATGGCAGCCCATGGAGGAGCCCACACTGGAACATGTGGATGCCCAAAGACTGTGGAGCCTGTGCTGGAGCAGGCTCCTGGCTGCACCTGTGGACCTCTGGAGCCCACAGTGGAGTGGGTGTTCTGGCAGGACCTGTGACTCCACTGGGGAGATCACCCTGGAGCAGCCTGTTTCCAAAGGCCTGCACACCATGTAAGGGACACATCTTGGAGCAGTTTGTGGAGAACTGGGCTCCATGGGAAGGACACACAGTGGAGAAAATCTCAGACCACTGGCTCCTGTGGCAGGGACTCAGTGCTGGGGCAGGGGAGGAGTGTGAGGAGTTCTCTGCCTGAGGAGAGAGTGGCTCAAACAATGTGGGATGAAGTGACCACAACCCCCATCACCATCCCAGTGCACTGCTGAGCAAGGAGGAGGCAGGAAACTCAGAAGTTAAGTTGAGCTGGGGAAGAAGGAAGGGGTTGGGAGAAGGTGTTTTTATGATTTGGTTTTAATTTCTCATTGCCCTACTCTGATGTGTTTGGTAACAAATTAAACCAAGCCCCCCAAGTCGAGTCTGTTTTGCCCATGATGGTTATTGGTGGGTGATCTCTCACTGTCCTTCTCTCAAAACATGAGCCTTTTGTTATATTTCCTCTCCCCCATCCCCCTGAGGAGGGGAGTGGGCACATGGCATCCAGCCAAGATCAATACACCACAGCCCATCAGAGCAGAACCTAAGCTGATAAATTTTTTGATAATTCTGAGGACTGAAGTTTTGGATTTAATCATATAGATCTCACTAAAGCCCTACCTAAAGCATCTTAATCTTTTGGGATCTGGAACAGAGGGCACTAAATACGCAAACCCTGTAGCTGACATTTGCCTTGGGAGCAAGTGCAAGAGAGAAGCATAAGAGAAAAGAAGCTTGAAATAATGCCAGGTACCTGCTTTGATCATTAAGATAAAGGAAAAGAAGCTTCACTTTTTGAGCTTTTATATTTTATTTAGAAGTTCCATTCTATTATCTCTTGTAAATTATTGGAATAAAAAAAATAAAGGTAGGAGCACAAAAAAAAAGGGGAAAAAAAATAAATATATATATATGCCCAGAGTCTAAATCAGAAGTGCCTAGTTGCTGCTGTCTACAGCTTGTAGAGTAGATGCACAACTGCACTGAATTAAATGTGCTTGCAGAGATATAAATACAGATGCAATTGTTGGGATTTGCACTTTCTTAACAATTAACCTGTTACTTCAATTACTTTTGATTGTTGACTGTTTAGATACAAGACAGGACTGTTTACTCTACCTTATATTACCTGCCAGCCACTATCATTGTGGAGCTCTGAATGGAGAAAAAGTCCATGGAATACTATAAAGGAAAAGTCATAATTAATATGGAAGGTCAGTATAAGCAGTTCAGCTTCCCAGCAGCTAAGAACCAACGTGTTCATTAAGCCTCTGGGTTATTAGTTCTCCATTCCCTCAAAGTAAACAGAATAATTACCAAACACATATTTCTGCCCCAGTTATGCCTCAGCCACAGCTAACACTGAATGAGTGAACTCATTTGCTTCACAAAGTCCATTTCTGGACACCCCAGAGAGCATCCTCACACTGCACTTGCAGTGGTGATCAGAGGACACCCCCTTCTTTTCCCAAGAACTGGGGAAAGCCAGCACACCACCACAGTGAACAGATAAAATATGTCAGTCACACCAAAAGAAAATCAGGGCCAAAGAGGGAAACATGGATAAAGGTAATGGAGTAGAAAATAATACCACAGTTACAATAATGCCTTTGTACTCTGGTGGAATATTGTGTCCATTTCTGGACTGTAATAGCATGGCAGGTTCATGGGCAGGAAAATGAAATGCTGACAGAAAGATTTCTGTATAAGAAGTAAGTAATTTTAGAAAAGAGTCATTTTAGGTAAGAGTTGAATTACATGGGTACATTGCAAGTAGGACTGAACAGTTTATTTTTCTTTACCCTACCTGGAGAACAGCTCTGGAATTTTCTGCATTGTCTGAAGGCTCTGCACTGAGAGGAAATTCTTGCTTTCACGCTATGCATAAATTAACTCCTCCTTGAAAAACGACATCATGCCCAAGAGGTTTATAGGCCTCAAAGTACATGTTGATGTGGCTAATGAGAAACACCATTGTTGCTGAACATAGTTTCACCCAAAAAATGACTAAACCCCTTCACTTCATGCTCCAGTGAAGAAAACAGAGACTAACAAGCAGAAGCCAGAGAGAAACACCCTTAAGCATGTATGGACAGAAACTAGAATTCAATTTTTACAACTCTGAGGAAGAGTTTACTAACCTGCATAGAGCAGTGCTCTAAGTTCCTACATAAATATGGCCTGGGTTGTAAAGGGCTTTCTATTTAAAGAAAGTACATAAGCAGGTAATCAGCCTTCAAGATATCAGAATACCCCTTAAACTCCTGGATCTAAGGCACAATTAGGGTGCAGCAGCACTTGAGCAATGGTCTTACCCTACCAAAAAGGTGGAAAGAGCTCTGGTGCTGGAACAAGGGAATTATGTTCTGATCAGTACCTTTTGCATTCCCAATATTTGCATTGGCTTCAGGACAATTGTATTTGCAGAACTACATTTATCTAAAAGGGATTTAGAGAAAGCTGTGGTTGTTTGGTTTTTTTAAATATTGCTGTCATGTTTTGTCAGATCTGCCAAGTCTCAGCTGGGGGAATTAGCCAGGCAATTTGGCATAAGGAAGCAAGTGGACCAAGATGTGCCTAAAACTTGTCTCCCAAAAGTTGCCAAGCCAGCACTGCAAATGCTAACGTTCTTTTTTTTCCAAATGCTCAGCAGTTGCAAAAAGCATAAAAGAAAATGACATCTGGTAGATAAAAGGCACATTTCTTACAAATAAAAAAGTATAATATCTCTGGGTTTTTATATTTTTTTTCTTTCTCAGTTGCCTTCTTACAATGTCATATATTGAGGATTTTTAATTATGATTAGTTTGAAATAAAAGGGCCAAGTTGCTTTTCTGAGCACATAAAAACTAACAAACTCTTTAGTAAGTTTAAGCTTAAAATTGAAGTAATTTTAGAGGTATAATACATGTTCTGTTTTATGTTTAGAAAAGAAATTTTCAGTACAGAGTAATATTCCACATTCCAAAGATCAAAGTACTTCAACACATTTTTCAAGCTAGAAATTTCATTGCTAGGGACTGCAATCTCTTCATTGTTCATTGCTCTTTTAAAATCTGAGCAGGGTAATTCCTAACAGATCATGGAATCACAGAGTGGTTTGTGTTGGAAGGCACCATAAATGGCCATTTTGTCCAGCCAAGTGAAAATACTGTCCCTTCTTACAGTCCTAGAGTCGTCCTTAATGACACCCCTGAGTTCACTCTCACAAGAGGGATTATTCTCTCCAGGGCAATGTGCTGGGGAGCCCCAAAGTGATGTGTTTAGATATCTTTATGGTGGAATTTGCTTGCCCATCAGACTGCTCTTTTTACCTACAGACTCATCTGCTGCTGTGGAGACAAGGATTCTGTACGCGTTCCCATGGTTTTGGAGTGAACTTCTCAACAGTTTTCTCCTGAAAAAAGACAATGAGCAACCTTTACACAAAAAGAATGTCTTTTTAAAAGAATAAGTCTTTGGAGTAATTTAAAATTAATAATTAGCATGTTAAAAGTACTGATACTTTCTCTTTTATTTCTCCTGCTCCCCTCTGCTCAGTTTTTATTATCTTTGCTATGAAGTGTGTTAGTTATGAAATTGTCACTATCAAAACCTTAGGGGTTTCTTTTGCCATCTAAAATTTTTATGACTCAATAACTCCTTTAACTTCCTTTCTAGTTATCTTGAAAGACTTTTTTTTTTTTTAACCAGGACTGAGTTGAATATAAGGTTTGGAACATGACAGTATTTTCTTTGCTTCTACATGAAGGATGTGATTCTAAAGCAATTCAATTTATTGTCATTTGCTGGTTACATGCTTTTCTCTGTTGCAACTTTTCTTAATTCTCTGTGTGTTTGCAGAAAGAAATGTGTACTTGTTTTATTGTCACCCTATCTTTGGATGGCCTTTTTTTTTTTTGTTTTTCCTTTTCACTTTTTTAAAATAGATTGGCCAAATCAATTTTCTTCAATGTATTCTCAGCATGTGAATGAGACTAAAACTCTAAATTGCTTTTCATTTATATTAACATCTTTTTTTTCTCTCTCAATGAGTGTGCTTCAGTCTCAGAAACTAATCTCCTGTATTTTCATTTGCTTTGCACTTCATTCCATATGCTGTTCTGGTAGCCTCTCCATTGTTTCAGAACAAGACAAAAGTTTCTCACAACAATATAAATCACATCAAGATTTCCATTGCTTGCTGAAGGATGATTATCAGAACATTCTCAGTGATCTGCATGTCAGGCTCTTAAAACCTTTATTTGCACATTGAAAGGGTATGGTAAAACAGAAATTTGCCTGGAAGCTTTATAAATGGCAAATACATTCTTTAAATGATCTATTTATCTTTCAACAAGGCTATGAGTCTCTGACAAGGTTATCCAGGTTATTCTGAGCTGGGCACTGATCTTTCTTAGTTATATTTATGTTTAGTTATGATGTGGTAATGATATGAGGCTTATTTCTCCTACTTTCCTTGAAAGTGGCAAACATATTATTTCTCTTTGTAGTTCCTCTTATTTAATGTTATCATTTTAACAATTGAGTGAGTGCATTCACCTTTATAGTTAATCAAATTTTTACATCAGTTCACTATGTAGTGTTGTACAGTGATATGTATCTTAGGAACATGGAAAGAAAGGAATGGAAGTTGGTTGGGCTGAATTGTGCTTTCAATCCCACATCCTGCCTTCTCACAGCACATAGGTTTTAAGAAATATTCCTCAAGGAACTAAAGTGCAGGAATATTCATAGTGGACAGCTATAAAAAACCTTGCCCCCAGTAAGAAGTCTGTCTTCATTAGTGAATGTCAGTCTGTAACTGGAGACACAATGATTTTATAAATTATTGTATTTACTGCAGGAGGGTCAGCAAAGATGTTTGAGGGCTCTCTGCAATCTGAGAGCTATCTAAATCATCACAGAAATGGTGTCTGTTCTCCTTATCTACACACATACTTAAATGGTGCCAGCATTGAGCTAAACCTTAAAGCTCAGTGGCAATGAGTTCACCTCAATTTTGCAATTTACCCCCCTCAAGGTTATGTGGGTTGACTTTCAGCTTCATTGAAGACTTGTTTATTCCTGTGTTAGGAGAAAATTAGGAAAAACTGTGAAGAAGAATATCTGTGGGTTTTTTTCCTATGGCATTCATTATGTTATGTAGCCTTGTCATATCTTTTTAAATTCATTTCTTTCCCAGTGGAGACAATCTCAGTCTTGGCAATCTGTCATCACAGCAATTGTGCCATGCTCTTAGTAATTTTCATCACCTATTTCTGTATCTTCTTTTTCTCTTTTTCAAATAGATTGACTGGGATTGAGCACATGTTGTAGCTGAGGACACAGCCCTGACATTAATAATACTTTCAGAAAGACAATCTGTCCCATCCTTTTACACTGTAACACCTTATTTGTTGCTTTGTCAGTTTTTGTGACCACTGCTGTACAGAACTTAATTCCACAACATTTACCATAAATTAGGGAAGCAGAATCCATTTGATTTGTTCAAGTAGGTGCTTAGGATCTGTAGTATCACCTTATAGAGAATACAGTATTTCATCTGTCATCGTGTTGCTCATTTGACTCTCTGGAATTCCCTGCCCATCCACTTACTTCAGGATTTATCTTAGTTTAAAAATTGTTATTTTGTTCTTCTCCTCATTTCAGAAGCCTGCTTTATATCATTAATATTAAAACTACCCTGTTTCCAGACTGCTTGGTACAGGAGGTGGTCAACATGGACAGAGCCACCTAAGAAATTTCTGTTTCAACACTGCCCATAATAAACTTACTTTGAGTTTAATCTGTGTGGTGCAGGTGTGAAAATCTGATGCTATCCAGACTCTGTCAAAGGAGTAAAGCACTTGTATACCCAGAGGGATAGCCTGGAGATATGTGAAGATACACGTGATAGTGTCAGCTAGAATGTTTGCTTTTTGTGTCACTGTGGAAAGGTATTCCTGACTCACTGATAACCCAGGCAGGAGGACACACAGGTGGGGTTTTTTTTTCTGTTCAGTGTCTGTTATGGTAAATCTTCTGTGATTCATGTGCTGCAAAATCTCACAGCTGCTATCAGAACGCTTCTTTCTCCTCAAACACTTTTTGAGTTGTCTTTTCTTTTTTGAAAGCAAACAATTTTTATTAAAAAATTATATACATTAGAAAACAAAATAAAAAGAAACAAAATGTCTTCCTTTGCTTCTTAAAAGAGAAAAATGTGTGTGTATATTTGCATGTATAGAATGTTTGCCTTATTCATCCTGATTTTTGTTTAAATGAAAGAACTTTTTTTTTTTTTGTAGGGATAATTGATGTTAAATTTTTTTCTATATGCCATGGAATTCTGTTAACAAAACCTGACAACATTCTGAGTTTCTAGAAAATGTAAAGTTATCATTCCTGTATGCCTGAAGTTAGATTATTTCTCCACACTGTTACTACCCATCCTCAGGGCAGTTCTGTTGTTGGCTTTGACATCTCACTCTTGGTAAGTGCAATTCTGAATCAATGGGTGTTAACAACTTTACCCCTGCTGGGGGCTGGTTTGACATATAAGATGATTTCTGCATCCCAACCCAAAAGTTGGTCTTCAGTTGTGTGCCCTTGGAAGCTATAAAATGGCATCTAATTTTGACATCCATATTTGCAAAAAGAGAAAACTGCCTGTAAATAGCTCGTGGAACAAATTCTCCCTTTGCACTGAGAAGATTTGATTAAATACAATGTTAGACATATAGTAAATATACATTTCTCAGTTCCTTAAGAGGAGTAATAAACTTTATGTAGCAGATTGAAGGAAATAAGAATAATGTCTGCATTGATAAATAATCCTAATTACCTTCCTATTGCCAACTTCAAACAAGGTTAAAAATAGCATCCTAGGAATGCTCTAGACTGTGTAAGCATCTTCTGCACTTTAATCCCCAGACACACATCAGACAACTCTGCTAAGCTGAGGTTGGGATACATCATCCAGTCCTGCAGTCCTGGACAAACACCTCTGACATGCTGATAGAACCTTGATTTAACCTATAAGGTTATAAGCTGCTTAATGATTTTTTCAACCAAAAATTCCATAGCTTCTTAGAGAGCTTCCAAGATCTAGACTTCCCTTATTTTCTCTGACAAGGTTTCATGATCAAACTAAAACCAACCTTTAAAATGAACAAGTAATGCTGTTGAAATATGTCTTAAATTGAGAGCAACTGACATGTAGAAAAGTCAGTGTTTACTTTCACTTATGTTTAAATCACTGAAACCTTTTTCTTCTTTATTTTTCACTGTCTTTCCTTTTAAGAACTTCTAAAAATAAGGCCCAAAAATTAGACAAGAGTGACTGATAGAGGCCAGAACTCCTAATCCCTTCTTCTCTGTTAGTTTTAAGTTTTAAGGGAGGTCAGTCTTGTACTTTTGTGATGATATTTCAGAACTCAGAATTCAGAGCTCAATGGGTACTCTTCAGTTTCCTTTTGCCACAAGTTCTGCCAGCATCCAGAGCAGCACTGCTGGTGCTCCAAGATATCTGATGTTGTGGATATCACATTATAAGTATCCTTTTCTTGTCTCTGTTAATCAAATATATCTATACACCAGATGTGAAAAATAAAATCTTTTTCTTTGAGTTTTAAGGATAACTAAGTGTTAAATGTGAAAACTCTGCTGGTATTTTTTTTTTTTTCAGCCAGGATTAAAATTCAAGTGAAAGAATTAACCTATCTGCCTCTACACTCCACAGGGGGGTTTTATTATTCAGATTTATTCATTAGAAGACTTGCTATTCATGTTTGCTCTATTTGCTTTCATTAAATGTTTGGCATTATATATCTTCCTATTGCATTGCTAACTAAAAGATAAAATATCTTAGTGCTGTGATATAAAATTCATATAACCTGACCAATAAAAATGGTATATTCTTTCAATAGAAAATACAGGGAGTAAACAATAGGAGGAATATAAATTTTAAAAAGAAAAAATAGTGAAGATTTTTGTGGTCGATGAATTGTACATTTCTTCTTTGGTAACACATATGCTGCTTCTGAATCATGATTTGTATTTGGAAATACTACAATTATTTTCTTTTTCATTCATTAAACACATTTACAAAACACACATTTGATTCAAAGAGATACAAATATATTCTTCTTTTTTCACAGGCAACAGAATAAGTGCAGTTCCCAGGATGATGCAAAACCCATCTACTCAATGTTTCTATGAACCAATTGAAAAAAATCATGGAAAACAGTTCTTAGTGAAAAAAGTCCTCCAGCTGTTGTTCCCTCACCACGAAACTGGTTCTCAAAAAGTCACTTGAAGTGTTGTTGTTTTCATTTGGATTAATTTCTGCCTGGCAGGGTGACTCTCCATGGTCACAGCCTCCTCCTGGGCTGGCTGCAGTGGTCTGTCAATCCATGTGCTCAGGTGACTCCTCTTTTGGCTGGGGTTAATCCTTAGCTAAATCCTTGAGCTCAACCCTTGCAGGTCTGGGCTCTGGCTGCTCCATGGCAGAGACACCTTTTGGCAGGCTCCACATCTCCTGCCCTGCAGGGCTGGATGCTGGTCTGAGTAACTCAGGTGTCCCTCTGCAAAGGCTCAGGTAATTGAATTTTCAAATCCCTTCCACTTGCCCAACACTTGGAGCTCAGCACAGCCACCTTCATCAAAAGAGTCACATTTTTTCCTTCAGCAAGGCAGGGCAGGATTTGCTGGCAGCAATATGGGCACAAAGCTCCAGTTCCCAGGACCAACCTGTGCCATCAGCCATTTCTAGGGTCACTTGGCAGCACTCACAGGTGCAACCTCTCTTTTATCATGTCTCATCCTGGACTTCAAGGACCAGAGACACTGACATGAAACAATAAATTATAATAATCTAATTTATGTGACAGTGATATCCCTGCTGATAACTGACTCATCCAGCCCAGGATGCTCAGCAGTTTCTGCAGATATCTAACCCTGCATCATCACACCCTTCTCCTCTCGGATTTTATCCCACCCTCCACAGCCCCAGTGTAACTACATCTCCTCAATCAATCACAGATAGGCTTGAACTCCTGTCAGTGCACTCAAATAACAACTCCTGGCCAGCAAATACAAGTGGGGCCAAGCTCTAAAGTGCTGTTCAGGAAGAAGAGATGTATCAAGGTGAAGCTGCTTAGCCCTCATTAACTTCCCAGCAATTTGGGAGTTTGTGGTCATAAAGTTTAGGTCAAACCCTTTCTAAGCAGCTCTGTGAAAACACACAGAGGTTGCCCAGGCTGGACCTACTGAGTTAGTGCTTACCCTGCACCTCATCTTCATGCACTTGGGTCAAAGCAACTCTAAATTGGATGGTCTGTGAGTCCTCCTTTGGTGCTCATATTTTCCTAACCCTTTGCCTTGTGCTTTCTTTATGTCCACTTCCTCACTTGTGAGTGATGTATAAGGGCAGGGCTGTCCATAGACTTCAAACTGCTCTGCCAGGATAATGGAGGCAGTAATTAATCAAGCAGCATTAATGAAGGGAAGTGAAATTGCACTCAGCCACGCTGTCCCCACCCAACCCAGAGCAGTCATTAATGTTAATAGGACTCTGTGCCCCTGCCCTCCACACACAGAGAGCTCATGTCACAGGAAGCATCAGACAGCCTTTCTCAGGGCACTGTGCTCATCTTCAATCCTTCTGATGTACCCAGCAGGTCAAAGGTCAGTGCAAATAGAAAATCTCTATTAGTTTCTCCTTAAGCAAATATTCACAGCAGTCATTGTCACCTATTTTGGTTCAGCAACATGTATGCAGCAAGGCCAGCTAAAATGAGGACCTTCCTTTAAAAAGATAAAAAGGAAAAAAAAGAAAATCAAAATAATTTTAAATTCAGTATTGATAACTGTATGTCCTCTCAAAATAAAATTTTTAGTGCATTTATATAGTTAAGTGAAAAGAAACAACCCCTGGATTGTCTAGGCATTTTTGTAACAGTGGTCAGATATTTTGGAAAATTCATTTGGGTCATTTTGTCACCCTCTTTTTTTTCCTTCTTTAGCAGGGCTGAGGGAAACTCTCACACTAGTGATTACAGCAATTGCAAGAGACATTTATTCTAGCCACAGGCTGAGCTACTATTTTCTAGAAAATTTTGCACATGAAAATATGAGGTTGCTTAAACTCCAGGACAACCTCAGTTACTGCTGCTGTTCATCTGAATTATTGCCAGATTTTGAGTGAAGAACTCATAAACCACAGACCAGACTGAGGAAGAAACTCACTGGTTTCTTGTGGAGCTGATGCAACCCAGAGTCCAAGATATTTCCTGAGAGGAATGGACCAAATTTCCATCACAGAGTAGCCAGTGGTGTTGAGGTGTCTCAGATCCAGAGCCAGGTGAAGGTTTTGCTGCTGGAGCCTATGCCTATCATGAGCATTAATTCCTGGAGAGCAGAAATATTTCCTTTGAACTTATTGATCAGGTGTCACCAGGGACCATAATGTCGATCTCAAAGACTTGTAGCTCAAATTCAGTCAGTTGTACTGGCATTCTTGGCAATGTGGGCAAATATTGATATTTATCTGTACTTTATAAAATAAATTACTTAATTTTCAGAAAATCACGGCAATTTGTAAAAGCATATTCATTAATATAGTCCAAATTTGAATGACAGACAGTAACCTGGATACTTCCCAACTAATTAGAATGTTTCTTCAAATATCATCTAAAGGTTTTATGTGAGGCAAGAGGGTTATTACTGCCCAACAGGGAAGATATACTAGGCCTGCCAAGACACTCACAGAGAATCTCTACATATTAATACTGTATGTTTGCTTGGCCTGTGCTTTTTACCAGAGATAATCAGGAAGAAGGTGGTGAGGTGAATAAGAATAAGGTTTCCAAAGAGCCAGGAAGGAGCAAGGAGAGAGGACCCCTGGCAGAAAGTGCAAAATGCAAATTGCTGCTAGAAAACACTAACTAGAAAGTCTAAGCAAAGAAAGGGAAAATTGGACACCAGTGTCTGATGTGAGCAAAAGGAAGATGCCTTAGGGGCTTCCATGGGGCATAACAGAGACACAGAAAAGGTGGTAACACAACTCAGAAGCATACAGGAGGACAAATATCCAAGCAGAGGAGCCTAAGAGGAGAGGATGGAAAACAAAATAAAAAAAAATTGAACTGGGAGATGGAAACTGAAGACACACACACAAAAAAGAACAACAAACCAAACAAACACCAACAATAAAACCCCAAACCCCCAGAAATGTGTGAATCACAAGGGAAAAGGAAGAAAGTAAAAATAATGGAGACAAATGGCCAATCAGTATCAGCAGAACCATGAATCACCAGACCTGTAAACAGTTGCAGTACCAAATCTGCCATGTGATTGCACAATGAGTGGGCATCTCAGTAAAAGTGCTGGCAGGAGATCAGTATGCCAAAGGAGCCAGCTTCATCTTTTCCATGGCTCCAGTGAACTTGCTGGATTTGTGCTCAGGTTGAAATGTGCCCCAGGAGATCAGTTGCTCAGGAGACTTCAGATCAATAAGCAAAAGGGTGGAAAATTGATGTGGCAGTTAATAAATGGGGATTTTATGGTAATAACAATGATCTCTGGGTAATTAAATCATCTGTATGGCAGCAAATCAACAGCAGCAGATAACTGTAGCAAACCACAATGGATTATCTTAGAATGAAATATAAGAAAATTATACTCCCTTCAAATTCTATTAGGCACAAACAATTAAAATGACCCCAGACAGAAAACGGACACAGATGTTTAAAACAAATTAAATGGCAAGGTGATTAAGGAGAAGTCAGAAGGGCAAGGGATGAGGGTCAGCAAATCACAGGGGACACAGGGCAGGCCCTACAGGCTCCTCTGGCAAGAACTGGGGAAAATTAACTTTGTCACCACATCCACCACCTGTGTTGGGTGGCAGAGGTACCCAGGTGAGTGTGCAAAGTGGGTTTGGGGACTCCCTGGCAGGGCTGATGGCACAGAAGGGTTGCCAGGGCAGGTGAAAGGGCTGGCAGGGCCTGGGGTCATTTTGCAATGCTGCCATCCAGCCACACACTGGCAACCTGAAGTTATTTCTGGGTGGGAAAAACACTGCTCTTCTCCCTCTTTCACTGAGTAAAGCTACTGTTGGGGCACCTTCAACAAACTGTTGTTCCCAATTTTCTGAGGTCCTTGTGCTCTTCTCTCTCAGCTCAGTGAACAGTGAACACTTATGGATAAATTCTTGTGTAAATCATGTGTGTCCCCAGTGCCCATGGTACCAGTTTTCCTGCTCTGAAGGCAGTGGATGCTCAGCTCCAGCCCTGGCTCCATGCAGAAGCTGCCTGCACTCACCCTGAGGTGCAGCCAGAACAACCATCCTGCTGTGCCCTCCTCTCTAAAATGGACTCAGGGGTCACCAGGTCATTAAGGTAGGAAAAGACCTCTAAGATCATCAGGTCCAAACATCACCCCAGCATCACCATGTTCACCACTGAATCATATCCTCAAGTGTCACATCCACTGCATTAAAATATAGAGGCTAAAAGAACAAGTTGAGAGGATTTTCCCCATTGTTAAGAATTTTATATCCACAGTAATAAAAGTGTGCCATTTCTGGCTCCCTGTAAATGTGCCAAGCCACCAACTTACTGACAGGTGTGACAGACACTTTCATTGCTCTAGTTAGTACTACTCCTATGAGAGATGGAAAGCCATTCCTAACCTTCTTCTTCATCCCACTGAGTGCAGAGGGATATTAAAAGGCTGCCACCAGCACATGCCAGTGCTAAAATACCTCAAGGTAAAGACACTAATGAGATTTGGAAGTTTAAAATTACCTTTGCCTCATTCAGAGCAGAGGTTTGCTGAAAGTTTTACTATCACTTCAGCCAGGACAGTACTCTCCCCATATATGCTAGTGCAGGTATCCAATCTATATTTTTATCATTCTCAGAGAAATTCAAATCATGAAGTGACTCAGAGGTAGAGCCATTCCTTTTCTTCTGACTAATATGTGAACTGAATTGTAATGGATTCATAAAATTAAATAAATTATTTAAAACTAGCTGCAATGTTTTATACTGAATTAAATAGTCATATCAATCCTTTTTGAGATGACAGAGAGAGCAGAGTGGAGGCTTGGGCAGGACAAGGAGGGAGAAGGAGAGAAAAACACATAAATATACACTGTTGGTTTAATCCAAAGAGTTTTTTGAGGTAGCAAGCAAACTGAAACATTTCTTTGCATTTTCTGCTGTGTTTTTCTTCCACAACACAGGTTGAAATTGATAACCATATGGATATAATGTGTAGTCATATTTTTTATAAAGTGGAGGGCCTGGAATTTTTTTTGTGAAAATCAGAAACCTCTTTAATGCTGAACATTTCTCCAAGGCAAATCTGTTTTAGAAAGCAAAATATGTTGCTTCACATCTTTCATCTCTGTCTAGTACTTCCCAATGAACACTTCTGTATTTCTTTCAGCTTTTTTCATCATCTGAACCCAGAAAGAAGCTTCTACCAGCTGAGGAACCACAGAGCATCTCTGGCAGGTTGTTGTGCTTTCTGTGCTCAGTGTGCTCCTGTTGGAGTCTGCCTCTGCTTCTGTGTTTGCCATGAGTGTGCTCTGCTCCCAGCCACGGGGGATTTTTGGCTGCAGAGAGCCAAGTGTTGTGGTGCAGAGCCACATCCCTCCAGAGATGCACATTTTGGGACTAAAAAACAGGAGAAAAGTAAGATGATGGATGCCAATCAGTGGGGTCCAGCAGAGCCCTGCCTCTCCAGCAGAGCTGGCTGAGATATCCTGGTTTAGGGAGCCCAGACATATTAATAAAGATAATTTTTTAAAGAGTTTCCTCCACAGTCTGTGTATTTCAGTCTTTTCCTGCTAACCACTCATGCAATCCACTCCTACCATGGCAGGTCTCACCTGTGGTGCACTCAGTCCTTCTCCATCTGCTCCTCAGGAAACCTCCCCAGTCTGAGTGGGCAGTGCCTGTGTAGAGTTGCTTTGATGGAAGGCAATATATAAACAGCACTGCTTGGAAGAAATAAAGGCAAATAAACTGCTCATAGCAGCAATGAAGGGACCTTTCACTAAATCCAAAGAAACCTTCAGCAAAGAGGTATCAAAGGATGGGTCTGTCTTTGCCCTAATGGCACACTCTATTTCACAGAGGCAGCAGAGAAACAAACCTGACAAGCTCAATATTTCTCTGGTGTCTGTAGTAGCTCCAAGGCTGATGGCACATTTTGATTTCAGATCCCTAGAATGCATGTGGACTTGCTGCCAATTGATTTTGGTAGGATAAAGGGAGAAGAGTCACACAGTTTCTGTGCTTGCAATTAATTGGATATCAGACCTGCGAGGACAAAAATCAGTGTAAGACACTCTAATATGTTAAGAGTCAAACCCAAAAAGACTATTTTTGAAACTTTTAACCTTCAGAAGTGGCCTTCAAACTTTCCCAGTGGTAGCTGGACATTGCTCCCACTGAAGTGAGTAGGAATAATCTTGTTGGGTAACACAGTTCTGAAAAATTGCAGCCCCAGAGCCACTTTTGTAATAAATACAAGCAAATTTAAAGTAAATTTTTAAAATTGATCCCATTTAATTTAATAGGAAACGATGACCCTTTTGGAAACAACCTAAAGAATGTGCAGTAAATAAACAACTCCACAGGGCTTTCTTTAAAATTTCATAAGCAAGACTGGCATAACTTTTATTTAATTAAATCCTACCATACTCTTTTATACCACCATAAAGCACTACAAAAATCTCCAGACTCCAGACTCCAGCTGAGAATAATTTAATTTCCTCAGATAAATGCTGCCTTTTCCAGATTTCCATTGAAAGTTTAAGAATCATAGTCACCATTAATGCTTAAAGAAGGCTATCAACACTCATAGAAAGGGATTCACACAAATTTAGTGTTAGGTACAGTCATAAGAGTCTTCAAATAATACAGCTTTTCCTTCCTTATGTGACAGACACCCTGCAGCAACTAATATTAATGGCAAAGAAGGATTAAAATCTAATTTTTTTTTTTCTCCTTTGCTGTGAAATCCATTCTCATAGCACCCATTGAATTTAAAACTATTTGAATATCTCATAATGAAGAATCTTCATAGTTTCAACTCCACTTGTTCAATTAGTGTCTTGTTTGTAGGATTGATGGGTACAACAAAGAAAGGAATAAAAATAATTATTAATAAATGGACTCTCATTATTTGGTCTAGTGGAATTCATTTGGATGATTATTTTGAAAATGTCAAATTCAATTTTTCCATCTGAAGTGATAACAGCAAGATTTCACAACCCAAATATCAGAAGAAAAATAAAAATATGAAACTAGAAACATTCAGAGAACGACAGTATTTTCTTATTTATTTGTATTACACTTTAACCTGGTGGATCCAGGTTCAAGTTCCCATTTTATGCTGTTCCAAAGACAGAACACCAGCTCAAGCTTGTCTGGTCTTAGTAGAAAAGATGGTTGAATACAGGTTGTGCAAATCAAGTGCAGAATTTTGATCAGGTGTGTCAACCACAGCAAATTACCATTGTTGTGACAGATACATCACAGGTTTCATGAGTTTGTGTGCAAGGGTCTTCCCAGACTACTTGGTTTACATTTTTGTTCTAATGTGCCTCTTTGCTGTTGAGACTTCTTCCCCCTGCCCTCTCCTCTGCTCTTCAGTCTCAAATTGTGTCTTGGCTTTTATTTTCTCATGTGTTTTCCTGCTTCCTTTAAGCTGTTCCAGCCTCTTACACCCACATTTCAAGGGTGAGTTGCTATCACACATCAGAGAAACAGAAGGTTTCTCTTTGGATGCCATTTCTAAGCATGAATCTTTAGCTTAAATATAAGAACTCTCTAAAGTATAAATTAATTAATAGCAACTTCCTCAAGAGAAAGCTGAAGACATGAATGCAGCAGCTGACAGACATAAAGGGTTTCAAACCAATCTTATACACACACACACATGGAATAATAACATTACAACAACAAAAAGCAGCTTGGCTGAACAAAAAAAAAAATTTCTCCTTTAGGATTTAGAACTCAGTCACTGAATGAATGATGCAGATGTAAAAAGGGAAATCTCAGAGGAAGGATCTTGATAGGACTTATAGCCATGCTTACAGGCTGTGTATTCATAAAATACCAGGGGGTTTAAATCTTTGTGAAAATATTTGTGAGGCTGAGGCCTTATTATGAAAGTCTGTGATTACCAAGATATTTATAGATATTAAAATTCAGAGTTCAGCAATTTGATACACTACTTCTGTTCGTAATAAACAATTATGATTGGTTTTGCAAAGCTACTTAAGTCTTAAAGTGACTTTAAATCCTTGGGAAAACATCAAAATACCACATGCTATTCCTTGTTGAATTCAAGCTGGTTCTAAATCTCCAGTCTGCTGGTGGGACTATTTCAGGAAGAAATTGCAGGCCATGTATCTTTTATGAAAAATTAAGCTCAAAATGCTCCACTTTCAGAGAATCACTGTAGAAAACTCCCTTACTGATTAACCATTCACATTATTTGATCCTCCTATATGAAAGCTTTTAAGTACAGACTGGTTTTCTGTGGGACTTCAATATATGCTTGGAGATGATTGTAGGGTTATGTCATTTCTTATATAAGGGAGTTTTCTTCCAATAAGATTTATAAAAAGACAAAATAAATGCTGATGCAATTTTCTTAAAGATGGTTTTCTTATTTTGTCAGTAGTATAAATATGTCATAATTGGACTGGTGATTAGCAGCCCAGTGCTGCAAAAGTGGAATGTGAGCAAAACAGTTTTACTGCTTGGAGTGCACCCATCTTTCTGTAGATAATTTATATAATTTTTGCTTGAAATTTAGTCACCAAACCAGTGAAAATGTTAAGTACCTGTTTGGTATTTGCAGAAGCCAAGTATGGGCTATCAATAGCAGTTGACATTATGCAGCAGTGCCATCCACAGTGCTGCAGGTTTAATGCCACCCTCTAGGTGTGCATGGATTTTCCTGCATTAGCAGCAATTATCTTTGCACACTTGTTACCAGTGGAGTAAAACCGAAAAGAAAACTGAAAGGGGAAAAAGAAGGAGCCTGTCCTCTTTCAATGCAAACTGAAAAGCTAGGAAAACCACTAGAACAAGTAAATAAAAGCTATTTTGAAGCATCTGCAGTGTAATAAAATGGGAAAAAATAGTTACTGTGAATATTTGAAGACACTTTGAGGCCCAGGAAGGCACAGTAATTTTGGCACATACACAAACTTAGTAAGGCTTTTGACATAACCTGCATGACAGTCCTGGAAATGAATTGATCAGGTACTATCTAGATGCACCAGACATGTTAATGGGTAGTTGAAACATTCTGCTTATTAAACACGAAGTTCTGTGCCTGTCAAAATGCCAGGACATTTCTCTGGAGATTCCACAACTGACGTATTCTGTTTTGGCAAGGTTCTTTCCTTAGTCTGAGTAATATTTTTACATGACATCAGACTGCAGGGGGGGAAGAAATATAATGTTCCTTTTGGAGAACTGAGTCTGACTTTAAAACTGTCTTTATAAAATAAAGATATTTTTTTCAAACCAACAAGCCAAAAAGACAAAATGCTTCATGTAGGAAATAGAAATGTATAGAAAGACCCAACAGGGAAATATGGCATGGCAGCACTACTTCAAAAAAGGCTGTGGCTGTGCTATTGAAGTATCAAATGGGAATAATTAAGGAATATGAAACTGTCACAGAAGAAACCAGATCTTATTCTTGCATATATTAATGATCAGTGTCATATGGGAGATAGAAGGAGGCATTATTTCATGTTACAGCTCAAGGTATATTCTGATGTCTAGTTCCGAACATTATACTTCAGGCAAGAGGCAGCTGAATCAAAGATACCCTAGGAGAGAGACACAGGCATTACATGAGGTTTAATGATTTCTAGGAAAAACAGAAGGAATTGGGTTAGATTAGTCAAAAAAGAAGAAGAATCAAAGGAGGCCATCAGACATAAAAAAGGAGTTTAGGTTTTTTTAGTCTTTTCATTTTGTATACTAAAAGTCTTTATTTCCAGTAGAGACATCTTTTCTTTCTCTTCTGGAGGGAAAGGAAAGGGCTGCACCAAAACAGGAACTGTGGGATCACCTGAACTGGATATTTTCTTGAGTTCAAACCACTGCTCAGGAACATCACATATTTATTTAATTTTTCCTGAGAGGGATGGACTAGCTGACCTTTCAAGTTTATTACAATTATAGTTTACAATTAAATATTTGAAAATTTTAACCCTGACTCATCTGTTTTTGTTTTCCCCTTCCTCTTTAGTCTTATTTCATAAGACTATTTTGAAAAGACTATTTTGAAAATAACTTGGAAAGTGGGGAAGAAATCAGCCCCTGGACAGAAGACAGAGATGAAGGGAAGGCTGAAACACTGCAGTGCAGAAAGTGGTAAAGATTTCCATTCTCTGGCCCACATTAGCAAAGAGCTGGTTCAGCTGGCAAGAAATGCATTTGTGATTACAGAAAATTACTAATTCTTTTTCTCAGAATTCAAACATATTAGCAGAGCTGGATCCCTGATTTTGTGACAATTATGAGAATATTGAATCTCTGCTACAGGAGGCCACACAGACAGCTAAACTGAACAATAGAATGGTACAGGAAAATGACTGCATGCATAGAAACAGGCCAATTATTATAGCAGAAAATTGTTTAGAGAAGCACTGTCTCAGCAGCTTAAACAATCACTTGGGAACAACTAGCTTTGCCCTGTGTTAGAGGTAATTCTTCTCAGTCCAAAATGACACAGACATTGATTCAAAAAGCAATTACAGCTGGAATCAACAGTTTGCTTGTATTTGGGGCCAGAAAATTATAGCATAAACCAAATCAGTGATTGTGATTCTAGTCCTGAACACGAGGAAGGAAAAAAGGAAAGTAAATAATTGGGACAGAAAAAAAACCCAAAACAGCATTTAACTGTGTTCTTGAGACTTATTGGAATTGCATAACCAGAAAAGTCTAGATTTGGGATATCCAGTTTCCTGAGAAAAAAAAAAACCATAGTAAAAGCTGAAAAATATTAAAATATTTTCAGAAATCCTGGAAAAACTGGTCACTTGGCTAAATCAATCCTGAAATAGAGACCAGGGAGGGGCACAAATAAGAGGAATACAGGAAAGGTAGGAAGGAATTTGTAAACATACAGAAAGTGATTAAAAAATCACAAAATCATTTAATATAGGAGAGATAGATAGTCTGAGGAGAGTAGGTGAATCACAGGAAGCAGTAGAGAATAACAGATGCAGGTAAAGAGGATGAGGGCACATAAAAAAAGAAAATAAATTATTTTAAGCACAATTTTTTGCCTCACATTATGTGGTGAAATGTCTTCCATTAACTCCTTTTCTCCGGAATGAGATCAAAGTCTCATTGCAGTTTGAGGCATCAACTGAAAAGATGCCAAAACAAACTCAATCTAGAAAAGAACATGTCACCACACCTTACACTATTTGAATCTTCTGATTAATGTATGTCCTTTATATATGGGTCTTCTTAGAAACTAGTATAACTCTGTGAAATTTTACATACCAAAATCTTTATATTCCTTCCCATATATTGTAAAAAAAATGAATTTCTTGTTTTACTTGCTCTAAGTACAGTGAAATATTTTGCCAGGGTTCCTCAGAAAAAGAAAATTCCCTGAGAAACACTTTGAAGAAAAAGTGATATTGTGTGGAATTTTAGTGTTTACATCTTCAAGAGTTTGCCCACACAACTTGGTGGGGAGAATTTTTTTAATAGAAATACAAAGTTTTCAACATACTCTTTAGGTCCACCTCTGTACACTTCTTAATAATCTTGTATTCTGCTGAATATCAACTTCTAATTAAAACAAACTAACACTCACCACAATTAAACATTTCTACTATGTTTTCTATTTTCTTTTTAATACAAAATAAACATATTTAAACACATAATTCTGTAAACATAGAAAGTTACATGTGTGTTTAACTTGAGTATCAGTTCATAGAGCACCTTCACAGCCAAATTAAATTAATGGAATTACTCCAATTGATCTAAATTCACTCTGAAACACATCTTACTAGTAGATGTTAAATATATATTATTTTTCAAGCTTTCCATTCCCATGATAGCCCTAAAAGCTTGATTTTCCATTTCCTCATTGAGAACTCTTAAGCCTAAACTTGAGTACTAAATATGCTGGGGCTGGGATGTTCTGGAAGGAATTTGGCCACACAAAAGCTGCTATCAAAGACCACATGAATATAAAAACATGAAAGAACAAAAATAAACAACCCAAAAAACCCAAACAACAAACAGATTCAAGGCTAGAAAGCAGGTTGCCCAATAAAATACCAATGTATTTTAAACTCTACCATCCATAAGAGCTTTGTTTTCAGAAATTAAGAAAGACATTCTTTTTTCTTTTTGGTTTTCTGATAGTCTATGTTGTATTACATAAAACAGTTTCCTGTATTAAATGACTAAAAAAGTACTAAATTACTGTATTAAGCTGATGTTTCTAACAGGAAATTGCCTGGAATGTCAAAACAGCACCAAAATTTGGCTTAGCAGAAAATTAACTATAACTGTAAGAAAATGTTTCACATTACATCAGAACTATCAATTTCCTTAAAAATTCTTGGATTTTTATAGATAGATCTTTATATCACTGTGCATCAAAGTGTTCTTTCAGTTTTGTATCCAAAAATGCATTACAAAATCATCAGGAATTAAAATCTTTTCTTACCAACCCAAATAAATAAGAAGATAATTGTTTTAGACTAAATTAAACGTTTTGATACTCAAAAGCAGAAGTTTCACTTTAAGAATTTTGTTTACAGCATGAATAGAAATCCAGGCAAATTCAGTCTTATAATGTGAAATGAAAAATCAGAATGTTTCATTCTCAAAATGTAGGAAGAAATAGTTCCATTCTAGTTCATACAAGCCTTTCTTTATTTACATCTGTTTGATTTAAAATACACTTTCTGCTGAGGAAACCATTGAAATAAAACAAAAAAACTGCCTACAATTTCCACTCTAGTTATGAAAACTTTTACATAGACTAGCTTTTAATCGTTCATAAAATTGTTCAAGGCCTTCCAGATACTGATTAAGAGTTGATATACTTGGTTGTTTTCTCAACTCAGTGACTTTTTTCAGCTCAAAAGTCACAACTTATTTTAAAACAACTGAAGTATAATTTCACTGAATAAACCTCATGCAAATATTTGCATGCAATGTTTTCAAACAAATCGAGTGTAATGGCTATAATTAAATTCAATGCAGAGTAAATTGGAGATGAAAATCAATAAGTGAGTCTGAAATCTCATCACTTATTGATTCATGAGTCATTTATCTCCTTCTGCAATTCCACATCAAAAGCAATTATCAGTTAATGAAATCACACAGATGCAAAGAGAAATAAGAAAAAATATTAACTATGCCCCAAAACTGCTGCAAATATATTTCTTTACAATCTCCACAAATTAACTTAGTCAGAAAAAATGTGATCTTGTTTTGACTAGCTCTAGTTAGGAATTGCTTGATTAAATATTTGTTGGGTTTTTCTTGTAAAAACTTAAATAAAACTAACTTTTTCAACCAATGCTTCCTCCTGTACCCAATCAATGATTTTCTGGCCAATGTAGTAGAACTGTAAAACTCACAAAATGCACCCAGGCAGAGCAGGAGCTGCTCTCTGGTTACCTCTGGGCTTCTCCCTGTAGAGCTCAGGTGAAGGTGGAGCAGTGGCAGGTCAGCAGGCTGCAACCTGAACCTCCCTCTGCTGTCTTGGTGTGAAACAGGAGCGTTTCCTGAGGGCTTGGACCTGCTTAGAAACCCCAGCCCAGTGGTGGGAGATGCAGGGGACAGTCCCTGGCACCCCTGGTGGCTGCAGGACCCCAGGGCATTTGGGCCAGGGCTGGGTCAGGCTGGGGAAATGCAGCTCTGTGCTGCTCTTTGAAGTTGGCTCTTCGAGAGTGAGCCAGGGGCTGCTCTTGCTGTAAGAGACAGAATTGAAAGAGTCTGAATGATAGGTGATAAAGTGTCACCTGGAATTCAGTGTAGATAAGCACAGAATGATGACCAGGACAAAAATCAGAGGGAATGCATAAATGCAGCAGGTCTGAAAAGAAAAAAATAAACAAAAAGTGAGACAGGTTTTTTCCCAGGAGGAATGTAATGACTTTTCCATTTCTATACATGTGATGTGGCCCTGAGACCATTGGTGGAAAGTGAAGATATTTGTGGTCCCAGCCAGAATTCCTGACATGCTTTTTGCCAGAGGGGGGGATGCTTTTTCATGCTCCTCACACAGTACTCACTTCCATGGCTGAGCTCTGGGGGTCAGCTCTCACCTGGGAGATGGGAGATGGGAGCTGAGTGTCCACCCAGATGTTGCTCTCCTTGGCCAGGAGAGCAGCTCTGTGGGCACAGCATCCAAAGTCATTTGTCTCTGAGGCTCAACCCAGGTACCACACAGCCACTCACCGCCCTCTCCTCCACCAGCAGAACCAGGGAGTGAAGGAGAAGAGTGAAAGATAGAAAAAGGCAGCTTAATAGGGAAAGCAAAAGCCCTGCATGCAAGCAAGGCAAAACAAGATTCCTTCACCTCTTCCCATGGGCATTCAGGAATTCAGCCATCTCCAGGAGAGCAGGGACCCCCATGTAATGGTGGCTGGGGAAGACAAATGGCATCACTCTGAATGTCTGTCCCTTCCTCCTTCTTCACCCTGCTCTGTACTCTGAGGAGGATGCCATAGGGTCTGGAATTATCCCTGTGGTCAGTCTGGGTCACCTGTCCCAGCTGTGTCCCCTCCCAGCCTCCCAAGCACCCCCAGCCTCCTCACCAGTGTGGGTGGTTTAGGAAAGGCAGCAAAGGCCTTGGGAAACAGAAACATCTCTATATCATCAACACAAATCTGAAACCCAATGCCATACCAGCCACTGAATGAAAATTAACTTACCCAGAACTAAAACTAGTGCAAATGTGTACTTATATATGTGTATATACTCTGTAGAGAGTAGAAGTACTATATAATGTGCAAGTCATTCCAGTTAGGGTCAATATTACTCAGCTGGTTATGGCTGTGTTTCAAAACTTGTGTCTTTTGCAGACAGAATCACCTTAAGGCAAGCAGCCTTAACCAAGTGTTGGAAAATAATTATTTTAGCCATAGTATTTACATATATTTTCAACGGTTTGGAGCATATAATAGTGAGTTGTTACTGCAAGTACAAAAAAATAAAAAACAGCAAAGCTTCAACATGATGAAACTTTTAAATGTTTTTAAGCTTGGAAATAAAACATTGTTTGTGTGTTGTTGCATGCCTCCTGAAGCAGAAAGAGGAAACTTACCCCTGAAATTTAAAACATAACCTTTGAATATTCTAAGTATATGCATGACAAGAATAGGAAAGAAATAAAAAGCTCATAGAAATCTGGATCTTCATTCCACTTCAATATCCTGTCTAAACTTATACAGGTCACGTGTCCTTTTTTCTTTCACATTCAAATCCCATGTGGCTACATTTTTTTTTTTTTTGAAAATACTAATCAAAATATACTATATAACTAATCAGTTCTAACTACTGCCTGTTGTATGACAGCATGAATTAATAGTAGTAGTTCAGATTAAGAAACATTAGTCTAAATTTCAATCCTGTTGAAAATCAAAGCTTCAAAGTTAATATTTGAATTATGAGGGTGTAGGCCACATGAAGACAGTAACATAGATTCAAAAGCCAACATTGCATTTTACTGGCAGGTGTGTATGGAAAATATGTTGTGATGAAGTCATGAGCAGGAAAAAGAGAAGCTTTGGGTGGGAGACAGAAATTGGAGTCCTTATGTTAGCAATGACCCTGAAGTATAAATAGAGCTGGATTAGACACAAGATTGCCTCTGCAAACAGCTCCACACAGGTAACACTTCTGAAAACCAGACACATCTCATGTAGTTACCCACTGTGTACACCCAGCCTGACATTCCTTCCTTCCTTCCTTCCTCAGGCATTGCCTTCCCAGCTGTTTGCAGCACAGAGCAGCAGCAGCAGCACACAGAGCAGGGAGCCTTTAGGGCACTCTGTATGGAAATGCATCTGCTAATGAAAATGCATCCACGTTTTAAACACTTGCAAATGCTTTTAGAGCCTGGAGCATTGTATTCCAAGGCCATCTACACCAGGAAGGTCCCAGCTGCTGCCTATGTAAATGTTCTGTAGCATTTTATGGCACTGTGCCCTGAACTGGGGATTGTGTTTATAGAAGAAATAGGAGAGGAGGCCACAAGTACCAAAGGGTGAACAAAGTACACCCTCCTGATGGAGAAACACATCTCTCATTCACAGAGATTTTGTCTCTTTATGACCCTTTTCTAGATTAAGTGCTTGTATAAAGCAGCTCTGAAGGAACAGAAAAACCCAGCTGATGAACAGAGGGTCTCTTTTGTGCCTGAGAGCAAAGAGAAGGTGTGGGTGTATTGCCACAGGACAAATTCTTGGCATTTCCAGTGACAGCTTGCTGCAGTTAACTGAAGGAAAATGGCAAATTATGTAGATGAGCTTCTGTATCAGCTCCAGGATAAACCTGGTTAATCTGTCCTGGCTATGGGATCCTTAGCCCTAAGTCAAGGCAGTAATGCAAATAGTACTTGAGAGGATTCAACACATCACCCAGGCTGCAGATAAGCAATGAGTGAAATTGTTACATTTGTGTTAATCTGGAGTAACTCCAGTGGAACTGACAGAAAATCAGCCACATATTTCATGCCTTATGCACCTAAATTAGGCCAGGTACTACATGTGATTGCATTTCTGCATGTGGCATTTTCAGAACAAGGAGATTGCTGTTATCATCTCTGCTTCAAGACAAACAGGTTATGTGTCCAGAACAACAACAAAAAAACCCAAGTATGAAGAATCCATGAGGCTTTTGTTCAACTATTTTTTCCCCTTTTCTTTCTTCTTATCTCTCTTTCCCTGTGCTTTCAACAATGTCATTGTTCTTAGAGGAAAAGAAACAAAACAGAAAGCCAAGGTAACTGGATGGCAGTGGAAAGGTGGGGCAAGGCCCTGCAGGGCCAGACTTTCAGATCTGGGATTGTTTTGCTGCTGTGTAGACCTCTCCTACCCCACACAGGAGCCCCCAGACCCAGACTAAACCTTTGGAGGGCAGTCAAGGGTAGTCTGCTTTCAGGAGCTTGTAAATGATTGCCCATATCCTTGAAAATGAGTCCCAGGAGAGTCGAGACTTTGAGAGCCCTGAGAGGAAGGAGTGGGGAATTGGCATTCTCTCACTCTGTCTCTCTCCCTAACCCCTTGCCTGAGTTGTTTCCAATTACAAAATCACAAACTTTGTGAAGTTCTTTCAAAACCTGAGTTTAGCCGAATAACAAATTCAGAATTTCTCTTTTTTTTTTTTTAGTAAAAAGCTGTAAAAGAGACAAAAAAAATTATTCTTTATTCAGACTTAAAAAGAAGAGGCTTCTGTCAGGTTTTGCATACTCTGTTGCCATCGACAAACACTTTACTGTCAGCTGTGACAAAAGTACTACCATGTCTTTGAGAAGCGTACTCTGATCTAGTTTAAAAAAAGTCCTAAAACATTTACCCATTTCACCAGGCAAGGGACTCTGTTGTCGCTAACAGGCCTCAGGGGGCTGCAAAACCTGTCATTGTTACTGTATTCAAACTATCTGACCTGACTGTGAGCTGCACAGAGAGATCTGAGCATTTCTAACACCCCTAAACCCCTCATCCTCACAGAACAGGGACACTCCCCTCTCCTCCTAACCTCCACACAATAAATTAATTTTCCTTTTAAAGCTGGATTTTGATAAATAAGGATTTAAGAGGAAGTAAATCAAGCTCTTTTAAAAAGTTATTATTATACTTTGGGATTATAAAATAAAGACATAGTACAAATTCAGCATAGGAAAGTGCTTCACACATTCACACCAGAAATACTTGCTTGGTTTCTTGAGCTCACAACAATAATATCTAATTAAGCCCTTGACTTTAACAGTATTAATAAATAATGTATTAGATCTCTGTAGCTGTCCATCATACAGCCTTGGTCAGGCACACTGCTGATCTGCCTCTCTTACTACTCTATCTTTTTGATATAAACTGACTGGTAAGAATTTCACAATATTTGGTTTCCAAGGCAAAAGATATCTCTGGATGAGGAAGCAGCTGCCCCTCTCTTAGGTTCCTTTTTCCTTTTCCACACAATCTCAGCCAGCATCTCCTTCAGAAAGAGATGTGTTGGATTTAACTGACAATCCAGCAGGGACAGCAGTATATTTCTTGTGCAAGTCAGCAGTTTTTGTTCAGACTTTTGCATCCTTCTCTGTATGCATCAATATCTTCTGTAAGTTCACTTTTTCCACTCACATGCTGTAAATTGTGGCCTACATAAATTGTTCTGTTTCTTTATGCCCTTATTGCTTATTTTTTATTTAAAAAGCAACCTTTCTGATCATACACTGGATTACAGAATCACAGAAATACTTTGAAGGAATGTTGCACAGTTTATTAATTCTAAGAAATGCTTGCACTGCATTATGTTCCAATGTTTAAAAATATGATTCCAGAATAGCACTCTGAAATGAACACTTTAGGATGGAGAGTGAGTTAATTAATCAATGCATGAAGTAGGATCCCTGTCACCTAATGTTGGTAAAACCTAATCCAGGCTGCTCATCCAGCCTTCTCTCTAAACACCCATCACTTTTTATTGACTGAAGAAGCAGCCTAGAAAATCATGTTAGATCAAGCTAATTCTTGGATTGCAAGATTAAAGGAAGATGAATTGCACTAAAAGGAACTTGCATGCATAACATGAGTCACAAAAGAGAGAGATCCACAGGAACAATCCTGTGTCACTGTTAATTACATAAACAAGGGTTCTCAGCAGAGGCCATGGGGCTGAATCCTCACAAGCTTGTGTGTGCCAGTGAAACTGATGATTTACAGTTAAACCTGGTTCATCAAGAAACTTAGACCTGTGACTGAGCTTAGCTGTGACAGGATCTAAGGACAGGGTGCTGCAGTCTCTGAGGTCAGGTGAGAGTTTAGGTACAGCATTGAACTGGGCCATATGCCGATTTGCACATTATGAAAGAGTTTGTCTCTGCTTGATGTGGTGTCTTGAACAAAACTGGAAATCAACAGGACAAGCAGAGATCAAATAATTGATTAAAAAGTTTTACACCCTGAAATAGTAAGTATGGCATAACTCCTAAAAGAACAAGCAGGGACTTTCTCCAGATAAGGAGTTGAGATTTATTACTCTTCCTGAAAAAAAATACCAAACAAAAACCCACCCCCAAAAAAACCCCAAACACAATAACTCAAACAAACCCTAGCACAGTGAAATGGCTGAAATTGTGTTAACTGGGGATGAGGCAACCAAGATACCACAGGTGAGGAGACATGAAAATCAACCCCAGCAGAAGTCTGGAGATGAACGAGGGAGAATGGTCTATAGACACCAGAATTTAAAGGACTTTATAGGCACATTCAAAGCATTTAAGAGGAAGAATGGAAGAGGTCCATGATGAATTGCTGCCTGTTTCAAATTCACTGCCTGGCAAGTTATTGTGTGCCAAGGCATTTCTCTCACAATTTATGCAGGGTATTGAAGAAAGAGATGAAGTTAAACATGGGATTGTGCCTCAAATACACATAATTGCTTAGATGGGCTCTAGGCTCAGTGTTTTCAGATGGAGAGAGTGCAGAATCTGCCATTTTGTCAATGTGTGATTTTAATTTTTTCAAAGAGAAGATGAATATTTAATTCTTTCAAAAGCTAGCACTTACAAAAATATTTACATACATGTTCCTAACCCACCACATAAAAATGCAAACAGCCAGAATTTGGCAACCTGCCACTCTGATGATTAATACAAAAATCAAATTAATAGCTGTCCCAGAGCATCCAGCAATTATCTTTTTCTTTTCTTCAATGAATGGGTTTTTATCCCTTTTATGTTTGTTGTGGGTGGGTAGCTTTAGATTCATTCAGCTATCCAGAGTCCCTTCCTCTCTAATTCCTCAAAAACCTTGAAAAATTAAACCAAGCTAAATAAGGGAGTCCACATGAATATTTTTATTGAAAATAGTGAGCTTTGGATGATTTTTTAAAATATATTTAAAGCAAGCCTGTTATTATCTCAACTTAGCAATACATAAAAAGTAGAGAATATAAAATGACAGGTTTACAATTAAAAATGTGGAGATTTCTCTTCTCTTCTTTCTCTTCTCTTCTCTTCTCTTCTCNTCTCCTCTCCTCTCCTCTCCTCTCCTCTCCTCTCCTCTCTTCACGTATTGTAGGAGACAGGAAATAGGAGAGATTGTAATTTCATGTCTTCCCTTTTTCTGTTACAGACCTTTACTCTACAATCAAACTTCAAGTAAATTACAATTTCTGATTTTAATCCTGCACTAATAAGATATAACCCTAACCAGAACTCTGAACCACAACAACTTCAGGTGGTGTGAGATATGGAAACGAATTGTCACATTTGGAGTCTTGTGGTTTTTAATGAGAGCAACCAAATTCCTCAATCTCATGGAAAGTACAGAATTTGGATTAAGTTTTTGGGGTTTTAACCCAGCCTTACTAGCACCACAAATCTATGAAGTAAAACACCAGCTCTTAACTTTTAGAGGCCTCTCTACTCATCTTTCTCTTGGTATGATATGCTACTATTAAATAAAGATATTATAAATAAGATAATGTAAAAATAACATTTTGTAGCACCGAGTGCCTCTCCTCTATAATCAACTTTGCTCAGAATAATCCTCCAGTTACAGAGTGGCAGCAAAACAGAATGTATAAAAATTTAAGATCAAAAGTAACTAAAATATAATTTGATTAATCTTAGGGTAGACTCCCTTTTCTCCCTCTATTCTTAACTAAAATCAAGCTCTTCAGCAAGAGAAGACCTTTCAAAAAGGCATTCTAACACTGTCATATGAGAATGAATTTAATGTTAAAAAATGATTAGAACAACTTAATTACCTGTAACATATCAGCTGTCAGAACTGCTGTTGGTATGCCTAACCCTTAATTAGCAATGAGTTATGATTGATTAATGAACCCAAAGAAGTTTAAATGAAGGCTGTGTAAAGTGTATTAAAAAAAAATATAAAGGCACCTGTACTTCACAGCCTAGTTAACCTCTCAGAAATGAAGCTTTCATTTTTATATCTTCAGAGGCCAAAGGACATCCCAGCTGATCTTCCAGCAGAGATTTTTATTAAGACAACCAACAAGAAGAGAAGAGTAGGGAAAAGTTTATTAGAATCTGGTAATTAATAAATCCTGAGTATATATATTCTCATTAGATTGAAAATTAATTAATTATCGAATCACATTGTCATAGTTAACCTTGGATAACATTTCAAATGATTTTAGACTTTGGGGTTTGGGTGTTTTTCTCCTGGTTTTTTCTTTGGAGTTAAATTTCTGAGACATGCATTTTTTTCCTAGGTTCAGAAGTATAAATGACAAGGCTCTTAATTTGAGCATTAAGCCACTGACATGAGGAAATTGTGCTGCTATTTTGCCCCAGTGTGGCAGTTTTCATTCTTCAACACCAGAAAAGGATTCAGGAGGTCACTGTCTGAGGGGCTCAGTCTATCTCAAAAAGAAGGTGGCAGCAGCAAAGGAGGGTATAAAGCAGGGAGCAGAAATGAACAGAGGCATTAACATGGATTTGTTGGAACAGAAAATGCCTGTGTTTTTAAACAAGATATCAGTGGCCTGGTGGAGTCAATCAGACTAAGTCTGATAGACTCAATCTGAGGAGTTACAGATAATTTTGTATGTTTTTTTCACATGTAAATCCAGGACCCATAGTTTTGGCTGTTCCAAAGAATGAGTAGACAAAACAGGGATCTAATCATTACCTGTAAGCAGAAGTGATATACAATTAAGGTAGAAGAGATGGCAGGATACTTAAAATTTAACATAATTTTTTCCTAAGGTCACAGTCTTAGCAGCTGGCTGATGATATTTTTGTTGCTTTCATTATTGCTAACTCTCAGTGGCAAGCAGATCATCAAGCCAATTTTAAAATTATCGTGTAAAGAAAGGAAGACAAGCCCTAACATTACACAAGTTAGCTTGCTTGAGATAATAAGTTTTGCAATGTCATACACATATTAGAACATAAACCATTTTGCAACTGCACTACAAGTAAAAAATCAGACCAGTGGAAATATGGCTCATTACTCTGAATATTCATTATTTCATGCTTCTTATAAGTCTATCTGCTTAAAAATCTTAGCAGAACAAAAATCTTTGTGGAAAGTAATGTTATATAATGAGAAAGAAGAGTCAAATCCATATAACCATGTGTTGGTCCACTTTTTTTCAGCCATCAGCATTTTCACTACCCCATCACTTAGGATAACAAAGCATTCATTATCTCCATATGATATCACAATTTTTTCTTGATTCTCTGAAATTTGGTGATTTTCATCTTTCAGCAGTGATTTGAAATTGCTTCCAGGGGCAGCTTCCATGGGAGCCCTAAATATGAGGTACTCTGATTAGTATTTTTTTCTTCATCTGGGAATATTTTTGAAAGCCTTGGTGGTGCAAAATATTATTTTCCTGATGTCAATGTATTTTAATATATAAATCCAAGACAAAATTGAGAAAGGTGTCTCTGAGTGTCATCATCCACACTGTCACTACTGAGTTTTCCTCATTTGTACCAGTGTTTTGTCAAAAACAAATTTCTAGATAATTTTTTGACCTTTGATAGATTATTAATGGCAAAATATTTTATCACTGTATTTCTATGAGCTATTTTAAAGTCTTTTAGGCTTTGAGGAGCCTGAGACTATTTCCATATTTCCAAGTGACACAGGCAAGTTTGCAAAACTGGTTTTGGCTAATAATTTAGGAAATTTTGGCCAACACAGTTCATAAATACACAAAGCTGCTGAAATATACCCAGTCTCTGAAGAGAAATGTTGAAGTACAAGGTTGTGGGGGGTTTTTTAACTTTACTGTGGTTGTAAAAGAAATTTCTTTTCTGCAACTTTAATAAACACATCATGGCACAAAGTAAACAAAGCAAGTTTGTTTCTTTAATGAGAAAATCAGGCTGCATAAGAGAATATTACATTGATTTATAGCTGTTAAAATGCAGATAGCAAACCATGGACACACATCATCAATCAATCAATCAATCAATAAATCTTAAGTCAGATATATTCTTAAGGCCTGATTTTTTAAAAAAAGCTAAGTAAGATCTCAAATAAAGACATCCAGCCATTGTCTCTCACCTTGCATTTGGCTACAGAGTAGTCACATTTACACAACACACAGCAAGGATGGTCACTAACTTTTTGTAGTACAAGACAGGCAAGACTTTGGCTGATTTCTCACAGAAGAGCTTAATAAACTCCAGCTTCTGTCCCTCAGAACTGACATTTATTAATTTTTTAAGGTGAAGAGTAAAAAAAAAGCCTCTTAGCCATGTATCTAAATTAGCATTTTTGTAGGAAAGCAAAAGCTCTGAACACAAATATGATGCATAATGCATACAGTGTTAACAGGCTAAAAGTGTGGATGTATGTGGAAAATAAATAGGGCCAAATGTTGACCCCAGTTAATCTCATACATTCCCATTAAACTTAATAGTTCTCTGTGGGTATAAGTGAGGGCAGGGTCCACATTGTAACTAAAATCCTTCTCAGAGCTCCTTGGCTGCTGAGGAGTGAAATAGAGAATATCTTGTTGTTAGTTTCCTGTGACAATTTAAACCTTTGTTTACTCAGAAACTTGTATATCTTTGCTTTATTTTTTGCTACTCTAATTTATATACATTTCTTCTCATATTCTGTGATTCAGTTTTTAATTTTTTGTATCTTTTCAAAACCAAAATATTCAAATTTATTTGACACATCAACAAAAAGAAAAGCAGTTTCTCTGAAACTTGCTGCCATTCCAGACTGCTTTGTGGTCAATTTTTCTATCTAAAATTCTCATTCTATTTTTTTTTCACATGTAAACAGGGCTTAAGTTTCTTTTCTCCTTCACACTGTACCTTGTTTTTTAAAATCTCAGGGTCAACAGGTACATTTTATTAGGGATTTGTACAGTTCATGGCACAAGAACATAGATTATGACCTCTAGGTAGTCTTATCATACAGGACTAAGCAATATATAAAATTTATACTATTTGTTATAAACTATTCTAGATTTTCATTACTGTAAAGCTCAGGAGGCCAATACAAAACCCTGAGAGTGCTGCAAAGCAATATGCCAGAGGAAAAAATATGTTATGGTAAAGCTGCTGCACCCTTGAGAGAGGAGACTCTGAGCCTGTGAGTTTTTCCATTTTGAGAGGATAGACACAGGCTGTGCTGTCATTGTTATGGTTCCCATTTGAAGCCATTGAATACTGGAATGACTAATTAAAAAAAATAAATATATATATATATACATATTTAGCATCTTGAACCAAACCTAAACAGGATTAATTTTATGGCATTAGTCCCAAGGCCCTTTGCATATCTGTAAGGTTCTTGTGGAGAGATCATCCAGTGGTTGAATAAGGCTGCTGATACTGGTATTTTTTTTCAGGGAAGTCCAATTGCCACGTGAATGGATTGAATCCCCCTTTCTTTTTATTTTTTCCTTCAGCATGGACCAGCAACTTATGCATGTGTGTGACAAATTGGATGCTGTGCTGAAAAGCAGCCCACAGAGGGATTTGGTATCACAATGGAATAAGCAGAGAAGAGAGATCTATAACACAGAGACTGAAGGGCTGTGTAATTGAAAGTAAGATGAAGAATGAAAAGTAAGGCAAATGATGCATATTTGGAATGCAGCCATAAAGCTCATCTGGAAAGGGGGGAAGAAACAGAAAATCAGGGGATAAGATACAGTTGAGCCTTGAGAGTTCAGGTATGCTTAGATCCTGGGGACCAGTGCCAAATGCCAATACCTGGACACCAAAAAGGAAGCAGGAGTGATAGGGAGGCAAATGTTCAGCACTGTTTACCTCTCTAGCTGTCTGAGGGCCTGCTGTGTCCATAAAGAGAAATGTGGCAGGGCACAGGGAGCCCTGCTCCTCTACCCTTTCCCAGAAACTGTGGGATGGATTCTGCAGCTGCAGGGCAAGGACTCAGCAGAGCAGCACAGGGCTCACTCTTCTCCAGCAAAACAAAGTGATACAAAGCAGTGCAAAGGGGGCAATAAAACTGCTATTTACAGCTATTTAACAAACTGCTCCCCAAATGACATTTCTCCCATACAGATGCAAATAGAATGCTGACTTATATTATGCTGCACTGAAGAAAGCAATGCAAACAATCCCATGTAATAGCTAAGCTGAAACACTCTATACCATAAATTCTGCCAATTCCTACTGCAGTTACTTGGTGTGCTGATGCTGACCACAACATTTTCCAGGATTCTGTTTGTACTAAGGATCCCCCCTGGATTTCACTGAATTGTGTGGCTAACACAGTTTTGAGAGCACCATGACTTGAATGCTTGGAGGCATTAGTTAATTTTTGAAGTCAGTCATAGGGATAAAATAGACCACTAAATAACCACAGGAACATTCTGTTTGATTTTAATAAGGTATTTTTCCCTTCTCTGATATAATCTTCTTGTATTCCTCTTTTATGTTAAACAAATCAATGACTTAGGCTGACCCTCATAAAATTTCTGTAATACTCAAAGTGAAAGGAAACTTTGTCCATCACTACCAGGATGTGGGTCCTGAAAGGCTGAATCTGAAGAACTCTGAGCATCCTCATCTCCTGGGGGCACCCACGGGCTCCACAGGAGGTTTTGTTGTGTTCATCCCTCTGGAACCAGGGTCTCACTCTGCACACAGAAACCCCACTGAAGCCATTGTGGGCTGTTCACTGACACTGAAAGCCCATCGCTTCACTGACCTGATGGTAAAATGTAAGGTACCACACTGAAGTCTGTGAGCAACATGAGCTCAGGTAGAGAGGAGGTAGAAATGTGGGTAGAAGTGGGATTCCTGGGGCCATTAGCAAGATGCAATAAAAATTCTTCTTAAAAGCAGATTTAGAGGATTTATGTGCTCATGCAAGGTCAGGTGTACAATAATGAAGGAAAAGTAAGTTTTGCTGCTATGGACAAACTACTGTAAAGTGCCAGAACTACTTCACTATGTCTGATAAGGGTTCTGGTGGTTTGCTTCCAGCACTGCTGTAGTTAGATTAGGGCATGGCTCTCATTTGGCAATGATGTGTGAAATGGTTCATGATAACCTCTGCAGGGACTTCAGGAGCAGAACTACTGCAGCTTACAGGATTCTGTTGAGTTCCCAGGGAAATTTACTGCCTTCAAAGAAGTTTTGCTGAGGGGTTTGTCTGATCAAAGATGTTTCTTTTACAGCACAATACCACCCCCATATGAACATCTTTGTCACTATTACAATGGAATATAAAAAATCCTGCTCATTCTGCAATCAGTGTAATTTATTGATGTGACAAAAACCAATGCTGATTTATAGTGGTTGAGTATCTGACATTTTTCTTTTGTACAAATATTGTAGAGTTTCAATTAACTGTGGTAACTCTACCATTGCTTCCCCTCTTTCATTTCCTTTGGCATCTTTCCTCTTCCTTCTCCCCTGTGGAAAGCAAAGACATGTATCAAGAAATAAAAGTGATGGTTGTTAGACACAGGGCACAGACTTGTGTTTCAGAGAACATGGAAAAGTACTTGTGTTAAAATAAGATAAAAAGTAAAAAGAATAAAGAACATCACAGTCTTACAGTAGGCAAGGATGCTGCTGTTTCCCAGAGAGTAAGTTTGAGGTATTGGATAAATAATATTTTAATAATTGGATAAATAACATTTTAATAATTTTCCAGAAGTGCAACATAAGCAAATCTTTCTGTATGAATACCCACCAACTCTCCCCATCCCACAGAGTATCTCTGATAATGAAACAAAAAAGATTGTTTTTTAAAGGCTCATCCCAAGCTCAGACCTTTTGACTCAGTACTTCAGTTCTTTACCATCTTGTGTTTGGTCAAATGTGAAGCAGGTTATGGTGTAGTTGCATGACATCTTATTGTCTTTTATAGAGTCTGAACCTGATCTGCATGTGTAAAATCCCTCACATCCATGACTCTGTGAAAGACCAAACAGGAAATTGCCAACAGAATGTTTGAAGGACAACAGTGCACCTATAAATGAAATTACTATTTTTACTGGACAACTAAGGCTGAATAAATACATTGAATTGTTTTTTTTAAATAGGTAAAGAAATCATTTTATAACAAATATTACCCTACCTTAAATAGAGAAATGCAAGACAAATTGGCCTTAAATGCACATATTTATATATGAACCCAAAGCTAATAATACTTCTATGCTTTTCACAGAGTCTTTCAAGGATTGTAAAATCCATATTTCACCACAATTTCATCTTTTTGTCATTTGACCCTAAGCCTTGACTAGATAGTTTCAGTCTTTAGTCATGTTTATCATGTTCAGATTCTGCTTGATGGTTGTAGGGTGAGCAACAGGCAGTGTCCCTGCAGGCTGTTGAAATAACACTGGAAGCAGTGCATTTATAATATTCAAACTGTATCATTTAAGCATATTTATTAATTTTTATTATATTCAGGAATATATGAGATTATTAGATGCAAGTAATGAAGCACATTGGTTTTGGTAGAAATAAAACTGGATTACTTAAAAATCTAATTAGATCAGAAAATAGAAACAATACCAAGAGATGTGAGTAAATAATTGAAGTACATAGTGGGAATGATTTTCTTTCTATGAGGAAAATGTAGATATAATAGTCTCTCAATGGAGAAAATTAATTAAGATATGTTTCATTTAATTGCTTTTAATATTAATAGAAAAGTCGAATTGGAAAGCATCAAAAGAAAAAAAGCCAGCTGAAAGAAGATTGGGTAGAAAGAAAATAAAGTGTTTCAACAAACACAAAACTTTCCTTTTAAAAGAAACAGCAACAACAATATGCTCTTCATGTTTTGTTTAAATCTCTTTTCAAGGAGCTTGAAAATCTAAAATATTGTTCTAAAAATGAAGAATATTCTCATTTTTTCCAAGACTTCATTCTGTTCATCTTGGGGTTTTGCTGAATTTTTTTCTTTTATATGTATGAAAGTACAATGAAAATTATGCAGAAAACCTATCAAATCAAAAGAGAAAACAGAAAAAATGTTCTCTTAGGTATATTGAATTGAAATAAATACCTATAAAAGATGCATATCACTACAGGAAAGAGGTTATTGTGTATTATGCCTGCTATTTTTGCCTCATCAGAAGGGCCTATGCCCCTTAAATCATATTTTCTGCAACACTTGCCCATCGATCAGTCATGCCCAGAAAATGCTTTGGTATACAAGTTGGAAAGATAATTTTGTACTGCTTTTTATTAATCCTTACTTGAGAGCCCATTACTCTCAGAAGAAATTATTGATGCCAATACAATTTCCACCCTTTGAACCTTTCTTCTTTGGAATTTGACAGAGTATGTGCCTAGCTTGCAGCACCCCTAATTGTTAAATGATATTGCCTAGGGAGTAATAGTGCTGCCAGCAGGCTGCAATAATGCTCTGGCTGAAGATACAGGAATGAGGACTGGGGCACCTGGCTGCTGACAATAATTACAAATCTGAAAAGTAAATTTACTACTACTACTAGCAGATATTTGTGCTAATCCATCTGAAAGACACTTCATGAGATGGAGTTTTAAATGTATTTCTTCATCTGTTTTTACTGGAGTGCTTGAAGTTAGCCTGCGAATTCTTTTTTAAAGCTTGCCCAGAAAGACAGGCAGATATAAACCATATTTTTTCTAGGGGAAAAAAGTAGTAACATCATAAAATTACTTTTACCAAAAAGGTCTAATTGACTACAAAATGTTTTCCATTTTATTTTACCTATCTACTGCCTTTTGTTTAAAACTCCATACAACAATTAATATTTCATTAATTTTTGGGGGGATGGGGGGAAATATTAGACTAATAAATATGAAATCAAATACTTCAAAACTCTACTTTGTCTAAAAAACCATATTTCTGAGAAAGACATGGCACTGCTAGAATAACTTTGTGACAATACCAGTGCAGGCTTAACAATGGGACTCAAAGGTCATTTTCCACCTAAATGATTCTATGATTCTGCATCTTGCCCAGGTCAAATATGCAGCTTCTGATCCTAACAAAAGGAATGCCTGGTGGCACTGTGTATGCTTCCATTATTAGAAAAAAATGTAGGGAAATTGTTCTCTGCAGGAAGGCAGTTTACTTTATTCTCTGCATTATATTACAAGGATATGAATCTCTCATCACTGAGAATTCCTCCTTCCAGGTGATTTGACTGCATGCTTAAATCTACCCTCTTTGTGCAAAGGAATTGGAAGTACTTCTACATACCACAGAGCAAATACTTAAATTCATCAGTCAGCTTTTGTTCAGTTCCTACTCAGGCATATCTTGTGTTTAAATTGATTTTGTTGAATGAGTGACTAGAATTGACTACAGGATTTAAGATAGTTCTATCCCAGAATGGATTTTAGCTAGGAATGCTCTTAAATTGAAGCAAAACTGGTTCAATTACATCATGGACTAAGGAGTTTTGATATCATTCCTGCAAAATGAAGGAAAGTATGCACCAATAGGAGATGATGGTTGTAAAATCAAACTCAGTTCCATGTGTCTGAGTTAGATGAAAATACACTTTTTTTTTTTCCAAATCAAAAGTAGTTTATCCAGAGAAAAAAAAACCACAACAATAAAATCCTCTACTTATCTGCTGCTACTGAGTGAATGTCAACACCCAATGAATCTGTTGCTTCTTTCACATTTCTGTTCTTAGTGTAATGACAAGTGAAGGGTAAGAATAAATACATTTAATTACCAATGAGAAAAGATATTGGAATTTTTGCTAAAGAGAAAGAGAAAATAAATTTAAAAACTAGTATATAAACCCAAACAATGATCTTTTTCTTTATTTTAGTGATGCTCTGTGAATCCTGGTGATGCCATTAAGACTTAGCATTATGCAGCCTGTAATGAGATGTTGAAACTCTGTCACCACCCACTTTGTAGAAAATTTGGAGGATGGAGAGCAAGTGGCCAAAATTAACTACAAAATCATAGCCTTCATAGTCTCACATTAAAAGACTTGATCCTCAAGAAATCTGGTCTGCTATTGTCCTCCTAACTTACCACTTCAGCTACCATTCAGCCTCCAAACCATTTAAGACAGATATATTTGAATACAGTTCAAGTTGCTCCTACAAATATGGCCTCAAAGAAAATCTGGTGGCAATGTCCAAAGAAAGTAGTATAAATACAACTTGCAAACTTGATGTTCAGAGATGCAAATAATATGGTGCATTTGGTCAAATTAAAACACTGGAAACATTGCATTTGCAGCAGGACTTGGAGATAGAATTGGTACTTCAGAAGTTTCTAACCAGATCAAAGTTTTCTAGACAGGATTTTATTTTTTTCTTAATCAACTGCACTTGTTTTTTACAGGTGTGTTTTTCATATTATTACCCTGCAGGGAGGAATTGGTTAAAAGGTGAAGACTGGCAAGTAGGATTGTAAATATGTAATATGTAAATATTGTAAATATGACCTTGTAGCTGGGAGTAATCTTTGCTAAACAGGTGTGGGCAGCAGGCAGGAATTGGGGTTAATGGTGCCTGCATTTTCAACTCTGCCATGGTGCTTCTTGGGGATCCCATTGTTAGAGAGATGATGGCAATAAATTCACTCTCTCTGAAGAGGCTGCCTGTCTGTGCCATATGGTTTTATGCCTTTATTTTCATTTACATAAAGCATTAGCATAA
The DNA here is from genome assembly GCA_013398075.1 of Notiomystis cincta. NCBI lineage: Eukaryota > Metazoa > Chordata > Aves > Passeriformes > Notiomystidae > Notiomystis > Notiomystis cincta. Next base: position 46,862 of record VZRX01018628.1, on the reverse strand, counting down.
ATACTCTAGATTACAGAAAAACATTGAAATTCAAGGGGTTTTTTCAACATAAAAATTCCATTTTTTAAAAAAATAAGCTATATTTTTTTAGGAGAAGGCGATGACCTGTGACTTTATTTGATTAGAATACACTATGTCAACTTATACATAATTTCCAACATTGGTCTGTCTAAAGCACTGGGTTTAGATTGAGATGCAGATGGTGTATTTTGCAAAAGATAAGTCTACTCACTTTAGATTTAATTGTAAATGTTTTATCTCTTAGGAACCTGAGATGTTGAGCCTTTGCTTTAGCACACAGCAAAAATGCAGAAGAAATATGTTTAACTCTGCCTCGTGCCCAGCTAACCCACCCTGACCTGGAAAAGGTAGTGCTCAAAAGTTAAATATTCATGTTTAGACTGGCAGTATGTGTGCAGCAGTAACATTGGTATGGCACTGATAGCATGAATTTTACTCCAAGGAAATATCCTGAAATTGAAGAGAATTTACCTGAATGTATTTAGTAAAAAAAAAAAAACATAATTGTCAGGATTCTCTTATAAGAGCCCAATCTATTCTGTGCTGGTACTTTCAAGGAACAAATGAGAAGTAATCCAACATTCAGCAACACAGTATTTAGAAAGTAGTCAGGGGTGTTAAAATTGATTCAATCAGGTGTAACAGAAGAGAAGAATTGCACAAAATTAAATGATTGGCCAAACAATCAGGTCTGCTTAGCCAGTTTTCATGGTGTAGACTGAATCAATAGTAAATATCATTCTACACCAGAAAGGGACCAAAATCTTAAAAAGGTAAGTCAATGAACTAAATCTGCAGTGTACTGCTGCATTATCATGAGCTACAGCAGCCAGAAATCTACCAGATTTCATTGCAAGAAGGTATGCATGGATGTGTATGTAAAAAAATATTTATTTGCCTTTTCTGTATTGTTCAGCATTAAATAGGCAATGTTCAGATTGGCCTATTCAGTTATTCCATTGGAAAGGCAAAATAAAAGTTGAAACAAATGTTCTCTGTTGGTTTTAACATCTGTTTGCTGTTTCAGAGAGAATAAAAATAGCCAAGGAAGAAATGCTTTTAACTATAAAGTCCCATTACAAACATGACTGCTGAAATAATACCATAATGGTGATAATATTACACCTATTACAACTCAAAACATCACTTGTGCTTTGGAAGAATTTTCTTCTCCTGAGTATGTTGGAAAAAGCTACACAAGACTGGAAGGTTTAACATGGGCTTGCCAGAGATACACTAATTTTTCTTACAGTTTTAGAGATTTGTAGAGGGGAAGAAAGGAAAAAAAAAAGAAAATACTTTATAAAGCTTTTATTGAACTGAACAGAAATATTCCTCATTGGATTCAAGCTGGACTATATAATTCAAGCTCTGCAGGTTATCTAAGGCAGACTTGGCCCATGACTCATATTTGATAGAAGACTAGGAAGCAATTCAGAGCTTACCACTGTACTAAGTAAAGAAGCTATACATTATGCATCTAGGACTCAGAAAGGGAGCAAGAAGCTGCTAGACATCAAAGGGGGAAAAAGAATCCAGTTATCTAATCATCTAAAAAATAAATCTGTGTCTTGCATGTCAAGCATGTTAGAGAGATGTCACTGAAGTAGCTCAGAAGTGCATTTTTGCTTTATTCTCATGTGACATTGCCTGAAATATTACTGAAGTGTGAAATATTAATAAAGTTACCTTCATAATGTCCATTTCAGACCAGATTGCAAGGGAAGGGTAGAAAGCATTATCCTAGTGTTTCTAATCAGGAATTTAGGAGTGGCTGTTTTATATTTTACATATTCCTTTAGCCTGGTATAATGTCCTGGGTGGGTTTTTCAGGTTCTTGGCTTAAGGAGAGTCCCCAGTGAACTGTTTGTAGTGCACAAGCAGAACTGGTAGATTAAACACAATCTGGGGCCAGAACATGTGTGTGTATTCTGCAAAGCTGAAGAAAGAAGACTCTTTACCTTCCCTCCACACAGAGCCCAGGCAGAGTGGATTTCTTTGCAAAAAGGGTATTTCTGTGGCCCCTGCCTCTGCCTGTGCTAACATTTGTGGCTGGGAGATGCTTAAGATAGGGAAGTGGGGTCAGGCTAACCACAAATGACTGAGGATAGAAGGGCTGCAGGCTTTACCCTCTTTAAAACCAAAGTTCTGGTTCTGTATTTGGAGGCCTTGAAAACTCTGTATTTTAAGACTATACTGAGCCTAATACAAGGGTGCTGAAGAAAAATGTTTTCACAGGGTTTAAAGATTAATTTCTTTAAGCTTAATTAAAGTTCTAAAACATTGAAGTAGACCTGGCATCTGGACTCCTGCAGAGCATGCAAGAATGCCAGACTTATCTTCTGATCGCTTTCAGTACTTTCAGAATATTTCTGGGCTTTTTTCAGTCTATTTCTTCCCCACACCCAGTGAAAAACCACCTAAGATGCCTTTAGACCAGTCTTCTGTATTCCAGATGATGTTGTTTACCTCTGTTCTTCCAGTATTCCTCAGACATTACAGTGTGTATCACTCTAATTATCATTTTTCATTCTATCACCTTATCACCTTTCATTCTAAACAATTTTCCAAAGCACCATTTCATATATTGTAACTTGAAGGAACAAGCAGATTTTCAGGTCTTCCAGACAAAAACTTTACCATCCCTGGATGGGAATTTTCTCTGCATCTAAATATTTCTCTCTGGTCCTGAAGAATGAACCTCTCTTGTGGCTCTCTGCAAGATTTCTGTACAGGATGTTATACAAATTCATGAAATTTCAGGTTCGTGGCTTACACACAGAGAAAATAAGGCTACCAAAAAGTGAAGCCAAGAAAAAAGTCCCACAGGGGTAGCAATTTGGAAGGGTTGCTAAATGGCCTCATTATCCCCCATAGCTGTAACTAACCAGACAATTGGATGCAGCTTCCACGGTGGCTTAAAACCATGAGAAAAGGGTTGGCTGGTAACGAGGATGGAGATTTTACATACCAATTTCAGGCCTAAAGAAATAGTTATGCTGGTGGTCTTCAGAAGGGAGCTTGGAGCATCCAGGAAAAAAAAAAAAGAGTATTCTAAAACCAGAAAAAATTAAGCCAAGGCATCATTTTCTTCTAAAGGAGAGGTGGATGCAATAGGCCTGACAGGGAAGAAGCCCAGCCTAAAGTTAATGCTGGCCCACCCAATCTGGGAATTAGAGTTGCCCCCTTTGTGAGCAGCCAGCTGCAGGAAAAGAGAGGCTGAGCTTCACTAAAAGCACCATTTCACCAAAAGTGCTCAGGGGTAGCATCCAAGCAAGAGAGAACCTGTCTGAGCCCCTTTGTCAGAGTAGCTGCCAGTGCAGGCTCCTCCTGAAGGGCTCTGTCCCAGTGTGGACAAGGAATCCATGGCAGTGTTGAGGCATGAAGATGGAGAGGGTCTGCATTAATATCTCTCATGTCCTTCAGCAGTCTGTCAGCAGATTTTTGTCTCCAATTTCAGGACATCTGTGGCTTGAGAAAAAGCACCTGCTCTGCACAGGACCAATCCTATTTTCTCTCTCACTGGGACAGCTCTAAGAACCTGGAACTGTGATTTCTGCCTGACTTTTAACTCCAAGAAGTTTTTTTTTAAATTTGCCTCTTTTTTTTCTCTCTCTCTTTACTATCCAGGTCTATTTAGTAAGGAGAGCTACTGCCAACAGATGGATCACAAAAGCTTATGTGCCTTCTAATGAAACCAGTCCTTCTAATTTACTTTCCCCTGCAGAATGTTTTTATGTTTTCCTCACTTCTTTAGAGGGCAACTCTCAAAATCATCTGTTTGACCATGTTCCCAGGGTGGTGTTTGTGACATAATAAAATATAAACATAAAAAAAAGATAGCTATGTTTATTTTAAAAGTCAGACAGGTTTCACAGGTGTTGCTGAAGAGCCTTCAATTATGTAGAAGTGACACAATAACATCACAATTACTGTTACCTTGGATGAATATTCATGAATGGATTACATTTGTGGTAGTACTGAGTGGCATTCAAAAGGTCTAAAGTTAAAAGTTTTGATGTAGAGAAGTATTTAAAGGTTTGGATGCTTATCTGGAACAAATAACTTTTATTGAGGTATGAATATGAGAGATCTGAAATCAATGCAAGTTTGACCTCTGTTACAGAGAGCTAGGTTTAAGTCACTGACTATTTAATAAAAAAACAATTGACTACAAAACATAGGAAAATAAATCCCTGAAAAAAGTCGTGTGAAGCACACTACACCAGTTTTCAAGTCTTCACAGTGCTATTGTTCAAAGCCCTGTTTGCATATTTCAAGCATAATGAAAAAATTTACCACAGTGACAGCAGAAGTTTGTAGACCTCCTCCCTCCTATCACCTCTCAGCCTATCACTGGAAGAGATAAGGCAATAATCTACATTTTTTTCATCCAGTATTGAATTGCTTGTCTGGACTTGGTAGAGCTAAAGACCTGTTTTACCCAGAAAAATTAGTTTGTGAAAAATAGCTGACATAGGATGACTAGAGGGAAAAAAAAGGGCAAAATTGTAAGATTTAACCGATTTATTCTAACTTAAATGCAATGGCAAAGGCCAGCTCTTATTTATCCTTGAAGTTACAGCAGTAAAGATGTAATCCCCTTTAAATATCCTCTAAGACTCTCCTGGGAAGTTCTTCTGAAGGCACCCTAAATGTGGTCAGTGTATCAGAATGTTTGGAGTGGAGTGGTGTGTTACATCCCTCTCCATGGCAAATGGGAAAGCAGATTTGCTTCTACTGAAAGCTCTTTGGATTTCATAATGGGAAGCTCTAGAAGATATCATAGCTCACTAGAACTAAGTCCTTGCTGAGGTTTCCTGCATTAAACAACCTTTGCCTATGCCAGACTAGCTTTAAACTACTTAATTAATTCAGTAAAGATTAGCCAAAGGAGATTAGCCAAAGGTTTTTAACTTCAGTCTTTGATATCAAACACATTCCTTTGATTTTACCCAGAATTTTTCCAGAAGTTCTTGAACCTTCTTTATTTACTCTGGATTTTAAAGTGGTACAAACATCTTCTAATTATTTTTTTCTAAAATAATTCATTTTGTGAGACAGAAATTGATTCCTCTTCAAAAAGCTGTGGAACGATAAAAAACTCCACTAATTAGATCACTTTTGAAGCTCAGGAAAGGGGGAAGTTCAGAATTATCTCCTACTTTTAAGCAAGTGACTAACATCCTAAAAAATTTAGATCTTCAGTCTCAAGATTACCAGCTGAAATCTCATCTCTGGTGGCTGTATGTCAGATTAGTCATGTAGAGAGGAATTCATTGCTGAAAGGAGTGCATTTAACTTTCCAGACACACACTGAAGGAAAGGGAAACTGGTTAAGGGTTTTTTGAATTGTGAATAATAAAGTGCTTTGCTCATGTGAGAATAAGATTTTAAAGTCTTTTAATCCACTGAAAAAAAAAAAAACCCAAACCTAGAATATAAGGCTTTTGTTCCATGCACAGAGAGATAAATAGAAATTTGTGCAAATTGCTGAGGACAGAATCTGAATTTTCTTCCAGTACAGCAGTGTGACAGTTGTTTCACCTCAGTCAAAGGAACAGCTCTGAACTGACATAGAAGGAAAGCAAGATGAGGATCTCATCCATGATGAAAGATGTATTTTCAACCTGGAGAGCTGCAATATGAACTGACAGCAATTTTCTCAGACAAAAATAGATGAACTCATTGAACTTTCTGTCAAGGCTCCACTGTTTCAGCATTTACACATATCATTTTGTTATTCATTGGAAAAATATGAGATGCCCAAAAATGAAAAAATGCCATCTCCCCAAAGGAAATTTAATATACACTACACATGATCATAAACAGGAGAAAAATTATCAGGGTGTTTTTGGCTGTTTTGATGAGATGCTAGATTGATGCAAAATTTCTGAAGTCTGTGCACCAGGAGTCCAGTGAGGAAATTGAACCTTATATCCCCTGAAGATCCTGTGCTCCTTGTAGAAATCCTTCAGCTAAGGAGGGGAAGCATTTCTGCCTCCCTTATGAATCTCAGCCTAAAGAAATTTCCTTATAATTTCCAACCTGCATAACATTCTTTCTCCTGAGTCTGCCCTTCAAATAAGAACCATGACCTTTTCATGCCATGCCTTGACTTTATAGCTATATATTTCATCTGAATGATTTATTTTACAGTCTCTTGGCTACAGCCACGCTGTGATTTCTACACTTACAGTATTATGAGGTTTTTAACCACTAGGAGTAAGAACTTCTCTGCTATCCCACTTTTTCATGCCAGTCTCTCTTAAGCTTAGCCACTCTTTCCCACTGTTCTTTACATTTCCCCCTATTTCCACACCCTGTCTTGAGCATTGCATGTGTTCTGGGAGATTCTGGGATTCTCCTGCAGGATGTGAAAGGGCTCCTCTCCTCCAGGGCTGAAGGAGAAATTTCACAGCTTGCATTTCTCTGATGCATTCACTGGAGTCACTGTGACCAGGCTCAGCTGGAAAATGTTTTGACTTTTCACAAGGAATCCAAGCCTCAGTGCACCCTACCAGATTAGACAGCAGAGGAGTGACACCTGCAGACTAACATTCCTTTTTCCTTGCATGCATTCAGTTTGAAGAGGGGTGCAGAAAATATCTTTGATTTGTAGGCCTTTCCAGGCAAGCAGTTAAAAGCAATGAAAGAAAGGGGAATAAGGAAATAGAGACTGTTAATTATTTCAATTGAGAAGGAAATAAGTGGAAATTAAAACTGAAGTGAAAATACCATCTCAGTCAGAAAGTAAGATAGAAAGTACTTTGCATGTAACCTTAAAGAGTTGAGACCAATATTTGGTTTACAATCATGCTTTTTATTTATAAACCATTTTCTTTGGCCCCAGGAAGTTCATGAGCTATTTTTAAGAAAAAATGTAGAAAAAGAAGCCCAAGTCAGTGAGCTTAAATTTACTGTTAAGCAGCCTATAGTTTCACTGGAGCTTCTATTTTTCTTTTTGGATGCAAACCAAAGATTAAAAGCCACTGGTTCAGTGTCATATTTCTGAGTGTCAAAACTATGGTCACAGTGTGGCTTAGTACTGCAACATTACCTTGAGAAGAAGCCGAGTAAATTGCTCCATTTCAATTGTGTCAGGTGGCCTCACATCTCAGGGTGTGCACCCTGAACACTTTGCATTTCATGGGGAAAAGTGCTGGTGAAGAGTTCCTTGGGCCATCAAAAGTAGAAATAGAAAAGTGTGTTCTTTCCAAGAAGAGGGAAGGGGAAGGCAAAGCCAATCACAAGGGAGTTGTAGGATTTTGTGGGGTTATTTTGTGTTTTTCCTGAAGAATTTATAAGGTAGGTGAAGATAATCTTTGGCTGAATTCTTTGAATAAGGAGTAAAAATTGCAAAAAATAAAAAGTGACTAGAAACATGCCTCTTTTTTGTATTTCACCTGGAGTAATGTTGAAGTGATTTACAAGTACTTTGAACCTGAAGTTTCCTGGTTAAATCATAGATCTTTCTGCAGCAATTAGCAGAACACCTCTGAACTCAGGCTGAGACCTTCAAGTTTTCTGAGTTAAAGGCAAAATACTCATGCAGATGCAGATGAAGATAAATAGAGCTTTGAACAACATTAGATGACAAAGAGCAGATTTAGAATAGAGCTGTACAGTGTGTGCAGTGATTCTGCAAAAAAACATTAACTTGTTTCTGGAGATACTTTGAGAGCCTTTTGGTGTTTTGGTTTGTTGTGGGTTTTGTTTGTTTGGATTTTTTTCTTTCAGAAGGAACAGAAATACAAATGAAAATATTTTCTAAATTTAAATATACATGAGTGGATGAACTCACAGAAGACATCTAGAATTCTGTATCTGTATATCTAATTTTGTCTCTCTTGAATCCCTTCTGATATTTGTGCCACTGGAGATTTCTGTGATAGAACAAAATGGAATTGTCTTGCAACTCTGTTGTCCTGCATATTTATCACAACAAGTTAAAGGTCCACTGTATTTTTCAGTAATAATGCTTTATACAGTCTACACATTGGCTTGCTTTTTTATTAAAAGAGAAATCACACCATTTTTTCCTGAATAAAATATCCAATTAAATAACATTTATTCATTAATATGTGCACAGTGCATGTTGATATCTAAAGCAATCAAATCTTCAAGGAAACATCTGCCTTTAGGTGTGACACAACCACACCTGAGACAGACATATGCAGTGCTTCTTTGCAGGCAAAATCCTGATGAAAATCCCAGTTTGGTGAAAGAATGAAGAATTTGGGGGTTTTCTGGACCACAGCTCCCAGTTGAAATACCTTCTGCTGTATATCAAGGAGGTTGGAAAGATGGGTTCCTCTTCTTTGTCTTACTACAAGACACTTCTAGGGAAGGCAGGGGAGTAGGAAGAGAGTGGTTCCAAATTCCACAAGCTTTGCTTTCTTTCCCATCCAAAGTAAAATGGAGACCTTAAAAATCATGGAACCAAAACCAAACTAACTCCAAAACCAGGATATTACAGCCAGAGGGGAGTCAATGACTTGTAGGACACAGAACATGAACATGGATCTCCTATATTGTGTTATTTCCAGGTTACAGGTGAGAATGCACTGCCTGTCTCCTCTCTCTCCAGAAACTCTGTTGGGATCTCAGGAACTCAAGGAAACATCTATTGAAAAAAGTTCGTTTCAGTGTGCCACATAAAAATATTTAATTGGGAAAAAACCACCCTGATTTCTTTCAGATTAGTCTCAAGAGACACTCAGGATGTTAAAAAAATTTAGAAAACAATTAAAAAAAACACATAATGTAAGAACACAGATAATAATAGGAAACTGCATGGAAAGACTGTGTTTGATGCAGGCTCACAGTAAAGGGCTACTATTTCTAGAGCAGTTATTTAGGATTTTCAGGTCTCAGCCACACCTCTTCATATTCAGCAGAGAACACAAAATATAGTATAGTTGTCTTTTTACATACACAATCCAGTTTCTGGGCTCTAAAAAAGAGGAAAGCAACCCCAAAGACATGGGAGTGACTCTAAAAAGAAATTCTCCTTTCACTTCAGGAAGCATCACCCTACACTTCATAGTGCTGGGCCCTAACAAGAGACTGAAGGGCAAATTTTCACAGGCCCTAGAGTACTGACATCTCAAAAAAGCAAAAAAAAGCAATGACAGGGAGACTTTTGAGTTACTTAAGCCTGTTTTAAACCCCAGCTCTGTGCCTAATGCTCTTTGAATACATGAACACAAAGCATTATACATATATAGATGTGTCCTTATATATATTTTAATGTAGAGCAATGAAAAAAGGAATATAAAGTAATAGTAAGCCTCCAGCCTTGAGGTTAATTATTCATTTTTGTTCAAGAGAGAATAAAAACAATAATGAGCTTTCATATTTGAATATTTTGCTCTGTACTTCTGTATCCTCAGCCTGACACTGCTAGGAAATGCTTATGCAAGTACATTAAATTTTAATGGTAATTGAACACTATTTTTCCTTGGTTACACGTTTTAAATTAATATGTAATTTCACTGGAAGCTGAGTAAAGATATTTCTTCATGTACCTTGGTGCACCCAGGCTGAGAGGTAGGGCACACCAAAGAGTAGATAGGACCAATTTTCAGGAGTGGAGCCTAGTCTAAAAAGAGTCCATTATAGGTGCAATACAAGATATTTCTTAGAAATAAATGCAACTTTTGACAGAGAATTAAATAATGAGAAGATTTGGTGAATATCATGTATGTTTTCTTCATTTTTTTAAGTTTTCATTTCCAAACACATGCTTCCACATGTGTAATTCCTGTGTTAGGAAGTAGGAACATCATTATAAATTAATGAAAGAGTAATGCCAGATTAAACCTTGGGAGCATTTCCACTCAGATGAAGATCCTGAGCACAACCTCACTGGCTTATTTTAGTACATATACTGGACACAACTGCAAGGAAGAAATGGGGAAAGACTAGAGCAATTTTGGGAAATAAACCCCTGCAAACTTCTTGTAGAGGTTTTCCACAAGAACAAAGTCAAGGATGCCCAGCACCTCACAGCCTCTCCCCAAACACCCTGCCACTGTGACTGACAGCAGAATTCAGTCAATTGCTTTTGGAACTTTAAACATAATGAACTGTGTTTTCATGTGTCTGATCAAAGTTTATTTCCTTTCTGCTGACACCTAATATCCATGGATATTAGAGAGTGGAGCTAGGATCATCTCTTGGCCAATTTACTGTGTCTAACTGCACTACCAGAATTTGGTTTTTATAATTTCCTACACAATCCTCATTAATTTACCTAGATTACATGGAAGGATACTGATTCTGTGCCTTCCTTCATGCACCTTTATTATAATGTATTATTTACAATACTGCTTCATGATCTGTGGCACAGTACAATCAAAGCAGGAGCACAGCAGTGCCACAGAAGTCCCTCACAAACACAGCAGGTGCTGAGGCTGCCTCAGCACAGCAGGAGAAATGCAGGCTGCCCACTTGCTGTGCCAGTTTGAACCTGCTCCTGTGCCAGGCTGTGAGTGTATCTGCACACAGCTTTGTTGCTTCAGACTGCAGCTCCATCATCTAGCCCTGACTTTATTTTGTTTGGGGTTTTTTCTCTGCTTAATTCTCATCATCCAGTTGTCTCTTTTTAACTCTGGGTTAAAACACACAGTGTGGACCAAAAGCAGCACCTGCTGAGAGACCAGACCCCAGGTGCACACAGGTCTGGGGAATATGTAAAGCCATCAGTGAGAGACATTCCCCTGGGCAGGGGCTGGGAATCCTCTTCAGACCCAAACCTGCCTGTCTCCAGAGGCATTCTGAAGTCCAGCCTCCCTCCTCAGACCTTGGGGGTCAGCCTGTACCTGATTGTATTTGGCCAAGGTGCTTCTCCAGACCTGGGATTCCCTTTCTGCCACCAAGCCCCACGTCCTGCTCACAGTAAAGCACCAAGACACAATATGTGCTTTTTAGAGCTGTGTTTTAGACACAATTGATCCCTAGGTGATAAGAGTAAAATTCAGGGAATTCCCCTCTTGCCAAATTATCTGAATTCCCCTACATATATCACTATCACATTTTTCCACCTATTGTGCCTGTGAAAGTAAGGTTAAAATTGCTTTCTTTACCTCTTTATACAGCAGTAATAAGTCATATCACAGTGAAAATATGATGGACTGCTGACAAGGCCAGAAACCTTTTTAACTTTGGAGATTATCTCCTCAGATATCAGTTTGAGAGATGTGTGGAGGCTTGTTGAACATCTAAGTATCTGTTTCAAACTCAAGCAGCCCTCAGGTAGGCTAAAGAATGTAGTGGAGAGCAAAGAAATAGGGACAGAAAACCAACTAGACTTTACAGCAAGCAGGAAGGAGACCAGGAATACACAATGCTGTACTTGGATCCAGATCTAGGAATAACTTTATTATTGAGATTCCAGATTAAGGTCTCCATTCTTCAGAGGAGTTCCTTTCACTAACTAAGTGAATTTGTGCTTCCAGGCAATGATTTGCACTGATGAAGCCAGTGCTAGACTAAAACTGTCTAAAATCCTCATAGTCATTATGAAACTTGTCTGTGTTAACATCAGCATAAACTTGTTCCTAATTATCTTACAGAATTCCTCATTACCTTACAGAATCAACAATCTCAAACATTAATTATCTTTTCCCCATAGTTTTAACTAATGAAATATATAAGTAATAAGATTATATGATGATTCCTTGTTTCTGACACCTCCCCCTGGCATTCCTTACCTTTTTATAACTGCTTTCCAGGTTTAACTAGTAATTATTCTAAATGCTTAAGAGTTTTGAAATGCCTGGGCTCAGCATTCCCTCAATTTATTTCCTCATCCAGACCTCACAAGCTGTATAGTTTATAAGCATTTAAATAATTAAAGTTTGAACCTGCGGGGCTTTTCTTGCTGATTTTTTGAAAAGAAGGATAATGTACTGGGAAATCAACTTTAATTGCATTATCTTAAATGGAAAAATGATTTGTCAATGTGCATTACCAGATTTTATTTGGCAACAAAAATTTTTTCAGTGAAAAGACTGTGTTGACTGATTTAACCAGGCACACTGCAACAAAGATTAATAACTTCAGAAGCAGATAACGTAATCATCTTACATTATTGACACAACAGCTTTTCATGCTTTGTTGGTACTAAAGAGGCAAATGTAAACTCAGCAGTCCCAGCTATCATTATTTTGTGATATTTTTGTCAGACAGAATTGCACTGTTATTTTGGCATCACCTACATTAACCCAGAAACTCAGGTAATTACACTTCAAATCTGTTGTCACTGAAGTCTCAGCTGAAAACCTAATCCCATGGGGTTAGGGAAAGCCCATTGCATTTTTTGACTTCTTTGCTGTGTTTAGCTGATATCATCATGCCTATGGTAAGATGTGAACTGAGACCGCTCTAGAGTTCATTTTATAAAATGCAGTTTTTGGTCTCCTCTATTACTGAAAGGGAACACTTGGACAGGGACAATATATCTCAGCAGACATTATTTCCTGGAAAATTAATAATAGAAGTGTATTCCTGCTTCTCTGTCACTTCAGTGGAGGAGAGCCCAAGTGTTGCCATACCATGTTTTAAGGAGATATAAAACCAAAAAAAAGATGCACTTTTGCAAATGTCTGTGCTGGGGATTAGAGTGGAACATAAAAACCCCCCCCCCCCCCAAAAAAAAACCAATAAAACTGAATAAAACCCCCCACAAACTGGAAACAGATCAAAGCTGGAAGACAATAAGAGAATATTAAGGTAAATTGGTTTAAGCAGACAGGCACAATCATGTTAATTCTTTGATATCTCACTGTACAAAAAATCAGCCAAGCTACACTGATGTCATTGTTTGCACTCTGATTCCTGTCAGCCAAGAGCATGGCCAGTTTTACTGTTCTTACCCATTTGTTCTCCCACTGGTTTGAAGTGTTTTATTGTCTTTAATGAAATTATCTAGTGTAAGTATATGGAATATCATAGGATGGAATCACAGAATCATAGAATATTTAGAGTTGGAAGGATCCTTTAAGATTATGTAGTTCCAGCTCCCCTGCCATGGGCAGGAACACCTTCCACTAGATGAGGTTATTCAGAGTCCCATCCATCCTGATCTTGGACACTCTCAGGGATAATGAGCTCACAACCTGTCTGGGCAACGTGTTCCAGTGCCTTGCCACCCTCACAGTAAAGAATTTCTTCCTAATACCGAATCTAAATCTACCCCCTTCAGTTTGAAGCCATTCCCCCTTGTCCTTCACTTGCCTGCTGTTCTGAACAGCCCCTCTCCAGCTCTCCTGTAGGTCCCATTTCTGTACTGGAAGGGTGCAATCAGGTCTCCCCAGAGCCTTCTCTTCTCCAGGCTGAACACCCCCAGCTCTCTCACTCTGCCTCATTCAAGAGGTGCTCCAGTCCTCTGATCAACTTAGTGGTTCTTCTCTGGACTTGTTCCAACTGGTCTTTCTTGTGTTTCTTTAACACTAATGTAAACTTCAAAGTAACCCAAATATTTAGAGTACAACTGGCAAGCTTAGTTTTATAAAGAATACATTTTCCCACTTAAAAAAATTAAGTTTCAGTCTTAACGATGCCAGGATAAGTTTTACACTAACCCAGGAGAAGCCAAAATGTCACATTTAAATTATCAGGAATCATGTCAATCAAACATCTCCTTTTAAATTTTTTTTTTAATTTAGTCTTCCAAAGATATTAAAAAGAAAGTGGAAATTTATGAAGATAAAATCCATGAAATCTGTGGGTTTAAACTGTAAGCTGTCCCAGAAGAGTACTTTTATAATATAGTGGAATTGTAGTTATAGAAAAACCACTATCTTTCCTCTCTAATGTTTCTGAACTTCTACTTAAGGAGTAAATCACATCTCCCTCCAGAGAATCTGTTTTTAACTGCATACAAATTATTCACTTAAGTGCTTATGCTAGAAGATAATTCTTCTTAAGCTTGAAAATTGCCTGTGAGTTACACTATGAAGTGGGTCTTGTTGACATAGAGAGTTAGAAATTTTGGCAGATGTGATTCTGTACAAACATTACAGTGCTAGCATGCAGTTGTGGAGCTACTTTTATCAAAATCTGATTGAGTTGGTTTTATTTAATCAAAAATGTTGTCATTGGAATAGAAAAGCTTAGGAAAGAGTTAAGAGCTCTGATTATTTTTCTTGTTTCAAATGCATTTGAAGCAAAAACTTTGGAAAAAGTGACTGACAAAATTCAAACATGATACATTTTGTTATGTCCAAGAGAGTAATGCAGGAAGCTTACCTGCTAACCTTGCATAAATTTTAGTGCCTGAAATAGGGCATGAGACTTTTCTAGAAATCCACATGTGGCTATTCTTGCAGAGTTGTGCTCTGCCTGTGGCACATAAGCCCTAAATTCAAGCCAAGATTTGATGTGTTCTGGAGGTCAGGTGCCTCTGCCTAGATCCCAGAATCATCACAGAATTATTTGGGTTGGAAGGGCCCTTAAAGAGCATGGAGCTCCCTGCCATGGAGAGGGACACCTTCCATTGGAGCAGTTTGCTCCGAGCCCCATCCAGCCTGGTCTTGGACACTTCCAGGGATGGAGCATCCACAATTTATCTAGACAACCTGTTCCAGCATCTCATCACCCTCATAATAATGAATTTCTTCCTAATATCTAACCTAAATTTACCCTTCTTCAACTTCAATCCATTGCCCTCTGTCCAAAGTTCCCTTCCAGCTCTCCTTTAGATACTGGAAAGCAGCAATAAGGTCACCTTGGAGCCTTCTCTTCTCCATGCTGAACAACCCAAATCCTCTCAGCCTGTCTCTATAGGACAGAGTCTCTTGAAGGGTCCAATGCTTTGTGTGTTTATGCACAAACTGACTTTAATTTTTTTTTTTGATCCAATATAATTTTTTTTACATGGAAAAAGTAAAGATGCCTTATTTGCTAGTGCAGCTCAGGATAGAAACTGTGGAGGTGGACTTACAATGCAACATATTTTCAGTTTCCCTCACATTTGTAAACACATTAAGAAGAAGCAGACTTTACTAAGAGCTCATTTCCCACTGCTTTTGGTGCACTTGTTTATGAAGGAGGGAAGTTGCAGTTCAATATATTACACTGGATGTGTCACATTTAAAAATCAGTGTCTCCTGCACTCTGCACAAAACATAGCACTGTTCCCTAAAACCAGAAGGTGCTAAACAGCTCAAAATATGAAACGTATGAAAAAAAAAGAAGGTCAAACTAAATAATTCACTCCAGCTATTCATTTCCCTTGGCCATGGGCAGTGTTTCAAACTTTTATTTGAGTTTCAGGCAAGTATTCAAGAACCTATGCTTTTCCTAAAAGTTTTTAGTAGCTAACTCAGGATAAGAACTTATATTGCCAGATAAAAATCTCATAAAATAAATTTCAGAATTATTACTATTATTATTATTATTTTTTTTTCAATGAAAGAACAATAATATGATTTTAATGTTGAATATTACCACACTGGCTGGATGTAGCCAATCAGCAAATTCAGTCCACCACTAGTTCATTTAAACATATTAATAGCTTTGTTTCAGTCTGTACAAGAGCCCTGAAACAATTTCATATTCAGTGTAAATTGCAAATATCCAAAACTTGGAGCAATACAGAGAACATATAAGAAGACAATCTAAAAAAGGACACAATATCTGTGTAGCTTTATCCATAACCCCTGGTTCATTTGTTAAACTACATCATTTTAATCTTTGTCCAATAGTTTTCCACTGCCTTTGTGGTTATCTTCAGAACCTAGGTGGTAATGAGGAAGACATATGAATTTTATAAGTTCAGGATTTTCAGGTGGCATGTTTTCTGGAAATATTTCTGTGTTGTGAAAATTCACATTTTAAGGAACTCATAAAAACTTCTGCTTTCCTCCCACATCTCCCTGGGGAGTGCAAGTAAAACATCCAGATGAACTGCTATGAATTCCTGTTTCCTTTCCCTAACAAATACATTGTTATGTTATAGCAATTTTTTAATACTTTTTTGTATTATTTTCACTTTTAGGGGAATTAAGCAATAATTTCACGTAGGTTTACAATATAAGCAAAGAGGGCAGAATTATCCTTATATCAAAATCGTAACGATAACCTTGACTTTCCTTTTTACCTCTGACTTCATCTGCCATGGGCACAAGAGCATTTGATGTGGAAACACAAAGGAAAAAGGAGTGTCTTGGGAAAAAAGACTTTGCATGCACCTCTCCCAGCTGCCTCACCCTCTCTGAAGAAGATTCAGAGATTTTGCATGGGAGAATGTGGACTTGAGGAGTTCACTCTGACAGTTCATGCTACCAACCATGTTTGGTTCTCAGTGGTGCCCAGCTGAAACCCTTGGGGGCTTGCAAAGTGCTGTTTACTTCAGATGTAAGTAGTGATCTCAGAGCAGCAGTGGAGGTTACAAAGCACTTGAAATAACTCTGCTGTCGAGCAGTGACAGGAGAAGAAGGGTGATGAACATTATCTTGACAACTCTGCCAATACCTGAGCCAAAATCTTGTTGAAAGTACCTTTTTACAAGGCTCCTCCTGGTTTTTGAAGAACAAGCCTTATTGTCATTTACACCTGTGCAGCTTCCTTGAAGCCAGAAGCCTGAAACTGTATTTACTCAATATTTAATCTCAGCCTCACAGCAGTGCCAGGGGTTATACTCTCCTTGGTTGCAAATGAGCTGGTCTGCTGAGGAGTCACAGGAGCAGAAGCATTTTGCAGTAGCACCTTGCTACCCCCTATATGAGGCTAAACAAGTCATCAGCTTTTCTCCCCAAGGACTTCTTTTGTTTTCAAGGCCAAATTCTGTCCTTCTGTGTACCTCTCCATCCAGTGAAGGCAAACAGAATAGAATGAAGTCCTCGATACACATAGCAACTGACTCAAAAAGGAGTTGTCAACTCTGCTTTACCAGATGGAGTTAAAACTGTTCAGCCAGCAGAGTGATCAGCTGGCTCAGCTAATAAGAGAAGGTGATGGGCTCTGAGTGCTAATGAAGCACAATGGCCATTCAGAGCACACTGGGAACTGGCAGCAAGCTAGGCTGGTACTTTTTAGGATGAACCATGGGCCCCAGGCAGCACATTTTCCAACTGGAGACAGAAGCAGTAAGTATTAAATTGCTACAACAGAATTATAAGGTAGTTAAGACACACACTTATCATTAAAGCAGTCCTTTTGCCTTTAGAAAAACCCTAAGAAAAGGTGTGCAATAGAAGATCCCTGATCAGTGTTAAGGGCTCAATCTTCTACTTTGTGGTTCAAAACACTTCAAGTGAAATCATCTGTATCCTGGAATCAGTGGAGATGCACAGAGAAAAGGAGGAGTTTACATTTTTAAGTACCATGTTTTTAACTAAACTGTTTTCAATTGATTCCTGTGTCTACTAAGTCATTCCCCTGAGTTTTGTGATTAATTTCTTCAGAATTTATCCTACAGATTTAAAGTGGCTGAGTCTTATTTTAACACTACCATGGGAGCCACCATCTTTCTGCGGCAATATATACCTGAAGAAATACTACCTGAGAAAATTCCCTTTTCAGATTAAATTATATGAGGGAGTAGAGCTTGAAACAATAAGCAAATACATTCTTGTCAATATAAGAACATGGTTAGAAAAAAAATTATAGGTGTAGATCATGTCCTGGCCTTATCTACTTTCTCAAATTTGTATTCTGCAGTAATAGGTTTATTGTTCACTTTAACTTCACTTTTAACAACCAATCAGGAGGTAATTAAACATCACATAAGGCAGGAGATACCAAAGCTAGGGTGTTTGAGAAATTAAATTTAAATTTTTAACTATTTATTCTTCTATATTTTCCTACATTGATTTCATTGAAAAATACATGAACAGGGAGAGAGCCAATAGAAAAATAATAGGCCTTTTTTTGGCAGAGAAATAAGTGACAAACTATTTAAATTTCAAGTTCTAATATCAGAACCCCTTGTCCAAATGATTGTAGTGGTTTTGGCTGGGCTTTGTTTGTTTGTCTGTATTTTTTAAATGTAGATTTTAAATAAAGTCAAAGATCAGATTATTTCTAATTATAGAAACTGAGAATTATAAATTACTTTGTAGCAGGACATGGCAGCTCACTGAATCCCTGGAAACACTGAACAAAAGAGTTTGCATAGGACATTTTTCTTAGAAAGAGCAGCCTTTACTCCTTGGGAAAAGTTAACTTGGGTTTTTATTTCTTTTGCTTAGAAGCTTGTCTAGCTGCTGCTTGAAGGTGTGGTTTGGCAGTAGTTTACAAAGTTTGCTTTAGCCTGTGTTTTTTGGGTAGCCCAGGAACTCCCCAGCTTCAGGTATGAAAAAATTTCCTGTCTCTAATCACAATGGGACTGGCAGAGGTAAAAGCCTTCGAAAGCTGAGCAGTACAAGAAACAGAAAAACAGTGGAGGTTGTAAGGGGAGAAGTGGATAAAGGCATTTATAAAGCTTAAATTGGGATATTTGGGTTACCTTGTTACCAAAATTAAGGATGAGAGGAAAAAAATCAAGGGGACAGGAATAAATTTAAGAAAATTTAAGCTTAAAACTACTGTTCAACAAACAGCCACCAAAAGCCCACAGATACTTTTAAGCTGGGAACTTTCTGAATATTGGAGCTGTCCTGCCTGGACCCAGCTGCCTTGAAGTAGTTTTTCCATGTGCACAGGGGACAAGAAAAATAGCTTTGCAATTTTAAGATAACATTTGAGCAGATTGTGAAAGAAATTATTTAGCTTATTTACATGTAGCAGCAAGATGTTGGTCAGGATGGCAGAGCACCCCTTAAGCTGCCCACCATATCTGTATATTTAATACACACATGTAAGTCAGAGATTTTTAGATAAATGCAGCTTAATTTATTTATGATATTGCTTCATGGCTTTGTTTGTTTGTCTGTATTTTTTAAATGTATTCTCTTTTTCTGGGCATTATTAAAATAGGGTATCTCTCTTTCTATGGTGTGCCTAAATTGCTTATTTTGGCCTTTATCCATTCCCTGGCTTATGGGGCTGAAGCCACCCACAAGTTTTTCTCTTCCCCTCTGCTACTGTTATTAACACATGTTTTGACCTGCTGAGCACTCAGTAGTGACCATTTTCCCCTGCTCCCTGAAAGGAGGTTTTCATTTTAACAGATTAGTCCATCCCATTCAAAGGCAATTAATTAATCACATTCTTAATGAAATTCATTCCTTCTCCACCTTACCAGACTACCCAAAAGATGCTTGCACTTGTTGTACACAACTCACAACAGGATTTGCCATCAGCTGCTGAAAATACATTACACCTGTAATTAAAGTGCTGTTAATTATTCTTTGCCCTTCTCACATGTTCTGCTTTGCTCCCCCAAAAGAGGCTGGCAGGTTTTTGTGTGTTGCACAACCCAGCACAATCACCCTGCTCATGAAGTGCAACATTAATGTAAGAGTGATCAGAGTGACCCAGTGGCTGGTCCCAGTTATTCTGAAGAGCAGTTCCTCCAGATTCATTCTGACTTTTTGCAAAAACTAGGAGCAATATCTGGCTTTTTTTGCTCTACACTGGGATGGTCCTATGCCTTACCTTCTCCTTAGCACGAGTGCCTTAATTTAAAAACATGCACTGTAACAGCAATCAGTTCCATTCCCTCAGAGGGGATTACAGGCTAATCTTCCTGCAAATGTTCACTGAAATTCTACCCTTCTCTCTCTGGGGACAAAATTATGGCACAATTAATGCAAGAGGGAATTTTGCCACAGAGTTCAGTGGAGCAGGGCTTTCTAACTTCATTTTAACCTGCTCACAGCACTGCTATAAAGTCTCATGAGTAATTTTAAAAATGGATTGCATTGAACTGTGAGGATAACTGGCACAATCTGACTCTTTTAGGGCATGAGTTTTACACTGGAAAGATCCACAAGCAGATGCATTCTGTAAGCAAGTGCAAGAGAGAAATTCAAAGCTCCATGAATAGAGAAAGTTACAGAGACCATTGGGATTTCCTGGTGGTTGTTATTGTGACTGCACCAATGTTTGGGGTAATAGGAAAGACTTCCCACAGATGTAGCTTCCACTTTGTGCCTTTATTTAGAGCTTTCCATAAACTCATGAGCACTTTTAGGATCTCACTAATATATCAAATTTAGTAGCTTCAGAATTTGTTTTGGGTTTTTTGTTTTGTTTTGTTTTGTTTATGTCCATCTCAATTTCAAGTCCACACACAGAGAAAAAATTACCAGGTATGATCCTTGGGAAACCAAGTTGTAGAGCTGTGGAAAAATATTAATTTTAATTCTAATCCAGTTAGAACTCTAGAACTTCAGAAAAAAACATTCAGACAAGAAAGGTAAGCCATGTATTCTAATTATAAAAAAGAAATAATATTTCTAAATGCATCAAAGGAAAAACAAGAGGAATTTATTTCACTACAGGTTTGAAACAGACAATATTGTGAAGGGTGTCTGAGTACTTTTAATCATTTCTGAATTGTGCAAATAGAAACAACAGAGATCAAAATCTATTACAGGCCATAATCAATTATAACATTCTCTTTGCCTCTCTAAATTTAATTCATCCAATCAACTGCCCTGTCCCCAGGGAAATCAACAACTCCACTGAAATATAAAGTATCCTCCAGTCAGAGAGGTCCAGCTTCTTTTCTCAGTCACATAAATAAAACAGCAACACCATTTTTGGGGGGATAGGGATTCACTGGGAGAGTAGATTTTTACTCATGAAACAGAATAGAAAGTGATTCTCAACTTACACTGAAAAAATGAATCAGGAAAGTATTTGTTTTGCTGGCTGTCTTTCCATTTTTCTTTTTTTACCTTAAGGTTGTGTTTTCTGGATCCAATCAATAGCAAGGATGGTGCAGGAGAGACAATGAGGAAAAGAATCCCTCTGAGGCTTCTGAGATATGCAGAGGCTGTGCACATTAACTGCTCCACAGCCCCATGGCCTCATCTCTTCCTGACCACAGAGGAGATGGAGAGGAAATCACAGAGCTATGGGCTTCAAATATATC
Source organism: Notiomystis cincta (assembly GCA_013398075.1). Taxonomy (NCBI): domain Eukaryota; kingdom Metazoa; phylum Chordata; class Aves; order Passeriformes; family Notiomystidae; genus Notiomystis; species Notiomystis cincta. The sequence goes on along the minus strand of VZRX01018628.1, from coordinate 25,849 downwards.
TGTTCTTTGCAAGGAGTAAAGCTCATCATCTGCTCCATTCCAAGCCACACACCAGTTTGAAAACTGGGGAGGAAATCACCCTTGGTTAGAAAAAACACCACAGCTGAATCTTCTGGAGGAGAACTTGGAATGAGTGCAGAGCAGATATTTGGATAAGGACAGCCAATGAGTAATCACAGGGCAATCTGAGTCTAAATTTTACATCTCACTTATAACCTGTGCACCATGTCTGGGATTGAACACTGCAAGAAGGCAGCCTGTTCCTTCTCTGTGGGAACACTGCCCTGGAATCCTGGGGTACCTGAAGCTTTACAGCTGACCCCAAATGTTGATGCCTGTGACCTTGATACATGAGTTGCACTTCAGGCTCACCTATATATTAGGTCTGATAGTAGCATCATCAGATTGAAGCTGGATAAAATGGTTTGGATTAGGAAAATTGGGGTTTTTTTTTGAAATAAAGCTCCTCCCATGTGGAAATGTTCTGTGGAAAAATGTCAAACATCACTCTTTCCTTACTTTCTGCACCCCCATTTGATCAGGAAAGCTAAAGGGTTTTTTTTTTTTTTTCAAGAAACTCCAAAATTACATTTTAAAATGGTTTTAAATGCCTCAAGAAGCTTCACAAGACCAGAGGCACTGCAGAGGTACCTCCTGTATGTGACTTGCTGAGCTTGCCCAGTGTGCTTTCTGAGTTGTTTGGCTCCCTGCACCATATCATCCCCTGCTGCTTTACCAAGGTGGCAGGGATGTGCTCTTAGGAGTGGAGACAATGACAAATGGGCCCTTTGTTTTATTTTACTGTCATTCTTGCAGTTCTCAGGTTTGACAAAAGTGAAAAGTACAGACAGTAATGTGGCCTAATGCAGGTGCTCTTCAAAAGACAGCCTGCTTCCACAAAATCCACAGCATGTCCAGCTGAGTAAGGTAAAGAGCTCTTTCTTATAAATCCTTTTATTTTTTCAATTGTTAGTAACTGTACATGTTTTACTACTTTCTTGCTCATCACTTATAAACCTTTAAAAATAATTGCTCAAAAAGAAATGTCCCTGTGGTTCCTAAGTGGATACAGCATCTCAGAGGATGAAAGAGAGCAAAGACAATATGAGGAAAAAGAAGAAAAATTCCATAGAATAACATGGAAAAATGCATCCAATGCACCACTGGGTATGATCCTTCTAAAAGGTTAATGACCCCACTGCTTAACAAAGCTATGTCCAGAGGTGATTCAGGATTTTGAAATGCAGACATCAATAAGGGAGGATATACTGCATTTCTAATAATCTGAAAAAGAACGGAGTACTAGTTATTTAAGTATTTGAGGAGCTGGATTGTGTTGCTTGGGTTCTGCATGATAAAATATAATATCAGAGAAATTTTGTTTTCCACAATGTATGCTTAAGAGAAAAGGAGGGGGAAGAAAGGAAGATGAAGAAGTTAGAGTATTTTTACTAATCTGCAAATGCATTCCAGTTCAGGGAAATAGTTCTTTTATAAGTATTAGATCAAAAATATCACATAAGCAAAGACATGGAAAGAATCTTTTCTGAAAGAATAAATCACAGACCATCAAATATAATTTTTGTTACCAGATGGGAAGAGAGGTTTTTTGTTTGTTTATTTGCTATTCTTTCTTAAAGACAAGAACCTTTTAAACCAAGGGAATATTTTAGAGCAGTACTCCACTCCTCTGGGGTAAATACAGTACATTGCTTAGCAACCTTTTATGATTGAAAGACCAAAATATCTTAATATATAAAATACTACTGTGAAAAATGGTCAGCCAACAGCCAAGTGGCTGGATGACTTGAATGATTCATTAGATTAAGATTTATTAAGAGGCTTTCTCTTTGAAACTCCAACTGTAAAATGAGTAATGAGGCACAGCAATCATATAGGGATCATAGAGGCAAATAGGCAATGATAGTTTTCTCTGAAAAGAGGAGGAATCAGCACTACTGTGCTCAAGGACTTTATGTACATTGGATCAGGAGAAATTGCTGTGTAGCCATTATGTGATGGGGTTGCTAACAGCAGCCCTGGCAGGAATTACTGATGGAGAGGGAGTGCAAGGAAGCTCTCTCTCCTTTGCTTTTACCTGTAAGGACTAGAACCATCTCAAGGTCTGTCTGCACAGGGCCAGGCTTGGGTGTTTTCAGCTTCACTGGCTACTGAAAACAGAGCCTTTCTGTTTTCATTAGCAGACAGGGTGCAGAAGAACAAAGAAAGTGGAAAAAGGAAAGGAAAATCAAACTGTGGACTTCTTGCCCGCTGGATGGACACCAAGAAAGCACACAGGTAGGGACCAGGAAGAAATCTTGTTTCCCTTCCAGGCTAAGAGTAAACTTAACACTTGTATAGATGGATAATTTTTCATCAGGACAAAATAGCCACTTGCTAATGAGAAAATATATTTTTCCGTATATTTTGAGACATACTTTAATGTTGAATTCTATATTTGATCTATTTTGCTCTGTACAATGGATATTCATGTTTTTGCCATGACAGTGACCAAAGCCCTGGAGCCTGAATGTTAAAGATATGAGTGAATACACAGACCTAAGCTCTAACCAGTGTGGTAAAACACTACTGGATCAAGGAGAGCTCCACCACACACCAAACAACACAAAAATGCTCTCAGCAGCCACTGAGACACTTGCTACTGAAGTAGATCTGGCATTTCTTATTTTTCTTCTAGAAATTGCTGCCCACAGAGTTGAGCTGGCTGTGTGGCCTGATGTCCTGGACCTCCTTGAGCTTTCTGAAGCCACTTGCCCTCCCACTCCCTACTCTTCTTAAGGAAGGAGGAACCCTAATGGAATACACAAGGTTGTTTCACAGATTGTTTTAAATTGCATTTTTAAATAGATTTTCTTCACAGGATAAAACAATGAGGGAAAGATTAATTTGTAAAACATTCAGACATTACAATGGGACTTTGGTTGGATTTTTTGGTAAAAATTCTTCTTAGAGCACATTAATTTCTAGTGAGCCCAATGATCATGCAGCCATTGGAAATTCCCTTCAGTGACATTTCTGCCTGGCAAGACTGGACACTTCCTTGAGAATTTTCTAGATTAATTATATTCTGTATAATTGCCCAAGGACAGCATTGATGTTTCCAGATTTGTGTTTAGGGTGGAGGATGTTAATCATGGGATAGATGTGAACAGCACAGTACAAAGACCAAAAGCACAGTTAGGGATTTAATTTACTTTCACAATAGCCTCCACTGAAAACCTCACTTCTCCATCCATGCAGCTAACCTCCCCAGGGAAGCCACTGCAGGGAGCAGAAGCAAACCCAAGGATTAAAGCAATCATTCATCTTTATTTTCCTTTGAGGGCAGTTGAAAAGGTAGAATCTGCTGCTGAATTATAAAGTCTGTTTAAGAGTAGATAAAGCAGAGGAGATGCAGGAGACTTTGAGTTTGGTGGGGTTTTAATTAAGTTTTAGTATCTGTGGCTGGAGGTTTTGCTGAGGTCAATGAGAGGTAATCTTGCTGCAGTGCAGGATGGGCTTCCAGAGAAGCACCAAGTTTGAAGGAAGACACAGAGTTTTCCACAGTGAGCCTGCATTACCTTGAGTTCAGCTCAAGTGCAGAGCCTCTTCTTTATATATTTACAGCATGCACAGTTTTATAGTTGTACAGCAAGTATCCATTACCTGAAATGTGTTCATTGGTACCTGTTCCTCCTGAAAAATCAGGGTGNGAAGGAAGACACAGAGTTTTCCATAGTGAGCCTGCATTACCTTGAGTTCAGCTCAAGTGCAGAGCCTGTTCTTTATATATTCACAGCATGCACAGTTTTAGTTGTACAGCAAGTATCCATTACCTGAAATGTGTTCATTGGTACCTGTTCCTCCTGAAAAATCAGGGTGCACTTTCTTCACTCCTGTGGTAAAATCTGACAATAAGATACTTTTTCAGTCCTTCACATCTTCCTCCACATCTACTTCCACATTAAGCTTTCATTAACAAAAAAATCTTAAGGACAAACACAAAAGAAAATATATTCAAGAGAATATATCTAAATTGTTTGCTGCATATGAGCTTAATGTTTTCAAAAACACAGTGTATCAGACACAATTAGCATCCCATATTGAAAAAAATTCTAAATTACCTTACTATTATTACTATTACTACTACTTAAATTACTAGAAAACTTAATTTACTGTCTGTGTAAAGAAATCAGTAAGACTCTTTCTCTTGATTTTAGTGTGTCTTCTGGAAGGCTTCAGTTTAACAGCAGAACTATCCTTTTGTCCCATTGTATTTTTCTTAAATTCTTTTTCATTTTTGACATCAAAAGAAATGCCCAAACTTGTGAAATGAAAGGTGGCACTTCTCCTGAAATAATGGGAGTATAAAACCAAAACAAACATAACTAATAACTTTTGGATTAACATTTGATGTAAACCTAGATCAAAGATGATTTTGGTGTTTTGCAATACATTGGATACACCTTGAAAAATATAGCAAACTTCTTAAAGACTCTTTGGCATTATTTGGCTTTCAAATAGTATTTGCAGAGTAGATTTGCCTTATCACAGAATATAAAGACAATTGTTAAATTACTAACAGTAAGTGAAGAAGGAGGTAAAACAGAGGCATCACACATCTTTGTAGACACAGCCAGGTCAAGATGGTGACAAATGCTGATTTGTTCTGCTGGTGGTCAGGTGTCTCTGAGAAAGGTGTCACTCTTCCTCTCCCTCTCCTCTTTTTCCAAACAGAAAAAATTTCTTTATTAGTCAAATGGTTTTGAAATTTGGCCACCTAATTTTCTGCTTCCATTTCCACATTTGCTTCATAAGACAGCCAGGAAGGTATTGCTGCCTAAAGCTGGAGGGGTGACACCTTAATAGAAAAATAAGCACTAAACCAAGCATCTTCATAAGAGAGGTTCTGGGGGCAGGGATGGCAGAGCTGAGTTTGCCAGGGAGAGTGCNTTTCTGTTCTTTCTCTAGTAAGTGAGTGCAGGAGACATGACACACAGAGCAAGAAGAGAGAACAAACAGACCCACTGTCTTCCTCAGAGAGACTTATACAACAGCTTCTCAGAAGAATGAACTCCAAATTCTTATATTAGCTGCCATTTTGCTCTAATGTGACCCTCCTATCAACCCACACAGGCAAAATCTTATATAATGAAAAATAATATAATAAAATCTACTCTGAAAAGGTAAATGTCAAGTGTTAGAAAATAGCTGACTCTGTTTAATCATGTAGGACACCACCATGATTCCTTTGTTCTCCCAAATGCATTTATATGTTTGTAAACACATGAATCAGAGGATTCATATATGGGGTTCCATTTAATTAAAAAATGGCACCAGCTGGCCTTGCACTACTCCACATGTGCATGCCTTCTTATGGCCTTTTGCTTTCACATCAAGTAATTTACGAGTCCAGATGATGGAAGTTGCCCAGTGTTCATTCTAAGAACTACAGGCTTTTGATAACAAAATAGGAGCATGGTGTGGATAATTGCATCTGAAATTTTCAACAGATTTATTATATTAACATTCCTTTTTGTTCTGTTTTGTTTAAAGAACACTGGGTAAGAAAACAGCAGCCTGAGCAAAAAAAAAAAGCAAACAAAAATTTAAAAAAATCAATATATCCTCTGTCTTGCTCATTTACCAATTCTCCTTCACGCTGCTGATTCCTCATGGGTTTAACAACATTTCTGGGGCCTCGACCTCTCAAGTCAGATGGGAAGACTTCTACTTCCTCAGTGATGCCTTAATTGGGTTTTGTAAGAGGCCTATTAATGCAACCAGAATTCCCTTGCATAATTTATATTGCTAGTTATAACCACAAAGTAAAATCAGCGTGAAAAAAAAAACAAATTCGACTGCAAAATACTGGCTTAGATTTCTCAAGGATCACACCTTTAAAGATAAAAGCTCTTTCATTATCTATTTAGTGAATTTGAATACAGGATTTTGAAGAAAACATAATTTGTTATGGATTAACAAAAAATAAAACCAAAAAACTTTCTAAATCCAGCATGAAACAGAAGGCAAAAAGTTTATAATGGTCAAGTTTGGCAAATAAGTAATTTTATAACTTTGAAGAGGAGTGTGCAGGGCAAGAAGTACAAAGAAAATTTTAAATACCAAGTACTACAGTAAGTCCACAAATGTAGATGAGCACACCCTCTAAGGCTAGCAGTCAATAGGTTATTACAACAAGCACTGTGCCAAAACAAAATTAAAATCCCAGAGAGCTAAGGAAAAGCAGGAAAGAGCCAATTATTTCACATGCATTATGAACACCTGAATAGTAAATTATCTTTTCCTTCTATCTGATATTTTTTAATACCTTGATGGGATTAAGATTGAATACCTGAAAAAAAAATAAATATTTAAACCAAGTATGTCTCCTTCCTGGATTTCATGATGAGACATTGAAGGGCATAAGGAAATTTGTAAACACACACTATCAGTGCAGGAGAGGGATTTTTTTCTGTTTTTAAAGCATAGATTTTGCTGACATAAAACCACAGAAGAAATGTGTGAAGAAACTTGAATATCCCTAGGAACAAAAACGTCTGGTAGGCAGTTGCAAGAGTTAGGGAGCAGATCCACAAGTGTTCACAGATCAGCTTTATTCCATCTTTAATGTAACTACCTTAATTTTTTCTAATTTCCATCTAGATGAGACATGTCTTGTGGACTTAACTGGGGTCAAACCATGGTATTACACATGGATCATTTCCAACAGGAATCTTTACACTGGCACCCCCTTCACAAGTCTGGCCCTGATTAAACACAGCTACTCCCTTCATTCAAACACGCATTCAAACACCAATTTTCCTCTCCCTCCTCAGACTCCTTGACTACCAAAAAGGACTTAAAAATAAATATTCACCTGGTTTTCATGATAGAGGATCAAATCAGATGATTACCTGGTCTAAAGAATGCATTCAACTGTAATGAGTGGTAACTCTACCAAGAAAAACAACTAATAAATATTGAATTAATTTCATCAGGGCACAAAGTTATGTGCTGTATGTTCTGGACTTTTAGCAAAGTGGAAAAGGCTGCAGGTTAACTTGTAATGTGTACATAAAATGAAAATATTTTTGGCCTTTGTACTGCTTTTATTTCAGCCACATGGCAAATCAAGTTATGCTGATGCACTCACTAACTAGCCTTTAACTGCTCATAAAAACAACACTCTTCCCCACAGACATGAAAACAAGAACAGTGAGCAAGAAAACGTGCATGACTTACATCTGATTACCACGTGGCTCATTTCTGGGTGTTCAAAAGAGAAGGGTTTAGCAGGAGCTTAAATCATTGGAGCAAATGGCTTTGAAAGTCGAGAGTCTGTCAAATTACACAACCACAGCATGAAGCTCAAAGTTTTACATCTACATGGAAACTTAGAAATGAGGACAAGCATCAGTAGAGACAGAAAGACCAATGGAAAAAAGAATCAGAATTTGAAGCCCAAACTGTGCCATCTTAGCTGAATACACAGCTGTGTATTCAGCTTAATTTAAATTGCCTAGAAGTGTTTTCCATATACAAGTGCATCTTTTTTTCAGATTTTAATAATACATGAATATATTAATTAGTAACGCTCTATGTTGCAAAAATGAGATGCAAGCAGACAAAGAACCACTAGTAAAGCAAAAAAGTTCTTTCCTACTACTTGAAAGAGCAATTTTCCATCACTGGGAATTACACATTTGTTCAAAGGACCAAACTAGGCTTGATTTTCCTTCAAATCTTACTGCTTTGGTGGTGTGCTGAGTCCCTGCACACACTGTGACTTCTTTGGCATTTCCAAGATGTTGACTTTGAGAAGGTGAGGTGCCATTGACCACATTTAGACTAGGTGATTGTTGCAGGTCCCTTCCAACTGAAAAACTTAAAGTATTCTATTCTCTTCTATTCAGTGCCTCCAGCAGCCACTTGGAAAGCTTTGTCTGAGACTGCTCGTGGTGGAGGGGCAGCTGCAGCATCCCTCAGACTCATTCATTTTAGCAAAGCCTGAGCTGTAGAACAACCAATTCACAGCCCAGCAAGGAGAGCTACCCCAGGGAGAAGGCTGCAAAGAGCTTATTAGGCAGGCATGTCACATGTGTGACATTCACCAGTCCCAGGACAGCTTATTCCCCTCTGATTCCCTGCAAAGAGAGCAGAATCTGGCTCTGCAGAGGCCACTGCATAATGGCAAATGTCACTTCACAGAACTGAGAGATGGTGTTTTTCTGGCCCATTAAACAGTGCAATCCTCTGTTCTTATTTTCATTAGCAAATCCTGATAAATCTGTGCATTAAAGAGAAATGTTTATAAAGTGAAAGGCCTAAGGAGAGAATGTGAAACTCTTGTTTCACTATCTGTTCTAGGAACAAAGCTTTCAGATAACAAATCACTGGAATCACAGAAAATGTCTTTGTTAAATTTCCTGCTTTACAGAATGAGATAGTAAATATGCTCAACACCATTTTAATCAAACAGAAACAGGTTTTTTCTTTCCTTTCAGCAATTAATCATATTCTAGCTGAGGAGAAATTTACCCTGAAAAAGGCAATGTAAAAACTCCCCATCACTCTGGAGCACTCATGTTTAAGGAAAGAAACCCATTTTTCAGAATCATAAGCTTCTTTGTTTAGGTTTGTTTTGCCTTGGTGAAATCTGGAGAAACATATTTTTTGTCCTCTAAATTAAAAATACTTCCTTTACATGTTCTGATTTCATTATAATGTGGTCCATTATCACCATCTGAGCAAAACAGAAGGATTAAAAAATAACAAAGCCCCTTTCTTCAGGAAAAAAGAAATCTGAAGACAAAAAAGATGGGAGGAAGCTCTGTAAGCAATTCTAAATACCTCTACTGTCTGAAGTGGCAGATCAAAACTTTTCTGCAGGTGAAATTTTTCATACTGAAAGTGAAATATTGCCTTTCTAGCCCATTCAGATCCCAGCTGTAACCTTTGGGAAAATTCAATATTCATCTCTTAATATTTTATTTTCCCCTTACCTTTATTAAGACTTCTGTCAAGAGTTTTGAAGAGCCACTGTTGAAACTATAATTTTCTCTCATCAAAATATTTTCGTATCCAGCTGCATAAATCAGGATTCCTCTGCACTTCTCAATGAGAAACCTGCTGGGTGTGCTCATCCTAATTAATGGCTCCAACCTTGATTTTGTTTGTTTGTTTGTTTGTTTGTAGCACAGTAACATGGAAGTCAGAACCGTGACTCTGGGGCTTTAAAGAAGGTCTGGTACCAAGAAATGAGTTGGGAAATCCAACCTGATAAAAACATGATGAGCAGCACTGAGTTGTATTCACCAGCATAGAATAAAAAGGCTTTCTGCTTTCTAAAAGTCCAAGCTGAGAAGTTACTCAAGAGTTAAGACCTGTGAAAATTCTACCAGAAGCAAAATTTTGCATAGAGGATTAAGTTTAATGCTTATTTATGTTCCTGGGGTAAAATAAACACTGATTAATATGAGATGTGATTTGCATAGCAGTGTGTTAATACACTGGACATTAAACAGTAAAGCCATGGAATTCAGACTGCTTGGGGCATTCATAGCTTACCTAAAGCAAGATATTTAGTGCATGACAGACATGATTTATCACTCTACTACTTTTGCATTTCTGTCCATGTATTGTAGCAAAGTCGCACACGGTAGAAAACGAGTAAAATGGCCATGAGTGCTTAGGGGAATTAAACTGTGGGACAGAACAGAAAAACTTTAAATAGCATCATTGTGAGAGATGAATAGCTAAGAGAAATGCTCGGGTTAAAAAGTAAAATGAAGTGAGGCAGTGGAGGTAAGGTTATGTGTCTGGACACACCTACCTAATACATGCTGTAACTCCCATTTGAATCAGTTAGCTGTGTTGGAGAGACAGCTTTGAATCAGAGTAAGGACTAGGGGGTCTAAAATACATTTGAGAGCAACCCTAAAGCTCTACCCATCTATACTCTGAAGAGGAAAATTGTGGCTCTGTGCTCCTGTGCCAGCATGATGCTGGCATAACTGCACCGAGGGGAATAGGCAGTGCTGCAAGGCTGATGTAGCGCAGAGCTGTACCAAGCAGGGAACTACAGCCATCAACTTGCTAAATGCTTTTTAATTGCTCCTAATGAATGCTGCAGTGGTTTGGCATTTAATTTCCATTTATGAAAATGTTTAAAAGGATGATTCATACCAGATTCAGGTCACGGGGAAAGAATGCAATGTCATTTTTTAATGCCAAATCTATTTAAGTGTTTTTGCCTAAAGGTGAAGCTCATGATATTCACATCTACAAAAGCTTCAACCTCCACACAAAACATGCACTTCTGCATTTGTAAATGTATCTGGATGGCCTCTGAGAACAAGATTTCATGTCCATATATACCAAGCATTATAGAAAAGTTTGTCATGCTTTATATGCTTATAAGGAGAAGGCACAAAGACTTTCATTCCTTCTCCACTGCCCTGTAGCTATAAAACTCATCTATGTGGTGTCCCACCCTTAAGGGGTAGGGAGTCCCATAGTTTTCAAATTGCAGTTTTTCTGCTGCTTTTATATTCAGAAGTAGTTTTTGTTTGACTGGAAATGGCCAAAAGATAATAAGTTGTCTCATTATGGATGCAATACATTTACAAGTTCCTTTCCTTTTTTCACTGCCTCATACATCTTCCATAAAGCACTCATTAAACACTCCCAGACCAAAGTTAATTTATTTATTGATATTAGATAGTCCAAAAGTTGCCAAATTGGAGGAGGCTAAGTTATTAAAGGTTAAATCTTACAGAAGTATCTGAATAGAAATTTAAGTAGATAGCTTTAGAACTGAGGACTGGGTTTGGGGGATTTTTTTTTTGGGGGTTTTTTTCAATATTGATGAAAAAAGCTTGTGCACAGAAGCTCTTTCTTGGAAACAAACACAAAAATCACTTTATTACATGAAGAAAAAATGCCTACCACATACTTGAATGGCACCTGCTTGGAGATTGATCTTTACTCTCTTTATATTAAAAAAATGTACACTTTCTTTTTTTCTGTTTCTGTTTTTCTGTGCCCCTCGCTCTCTTCCTCTTCTTGAAGGAAGCCCAGCAAGATGACAGAATTATTCTGAGAATACTATTTAAGAATAAGTATGATGCTTGTGTTTCTTACAGATAAATTCTCTTCTCCAGGCAATTTACCTGATTCCCAGAACCTCCCTGGTGTCAGGCTGTAGCTAATGCCACATCTGGCTGTATCTCAAATGTAATCTTGTAAAATAACACAAAGCTCATTTGTTTTCCACACTCAAAATATTCAACTTCCAGGAACAAACGACTGACCTAGGCACTCCTCTTCTCTGCCCCAGACACTGGCATTTCTTCCAGTATTAGGGAAATCTGTGAAGAATATTAAGGGTTAGGTCTGGTCTGATCTAGTGGAAGGTATCCCTGCCCATGGATACTAGATATCTAGTTGGAAGTAGATGATCTTAAAGCTCCTTTCCAACCCAAACCATTATAGATTCTATGACTTAGGAGCATCTTTTCTATAATCCCTACTCCAACACTTAATACTTGAATAAATATATTTTATAAGGAGTTGTTAAGCCCTTTTAGCAACTGAATTTATCTTTTAGCAGCAAAATATTCGTGTTATATTTGAAACACCAGGGTGGGTATGCATACTCTGTTCCTGGAATTTTCTCTGCATGTATACACTCTGCTTTTTCTCTAAATAGTGGTAATAGCACAATGATTTATGGTGACTTCTTGCCCTTCTGCACTGTGCCAGTCTGCCAGTAGCTGACCTCAGCCAGGGGCAAGTGGGCTTTCTAGGAAGTCTTAGAACCCCTAAATTTTGTGAACAATCTCATCCATCGTGGATGGGGGAGCCAGTTATAACCATGTGCCTCTGTGTAAACAACAGATTTGGTGTTCAGCAGTAACCTTCTGAAAACAAACAAAAAAAAGAGTGGTCATGCACAGATTATGCAACAAAATCTGCTGAAAAGAGTGCAGAAATAAAAGAATTCTGCTTAGGATAATCTTATTCATAAAATCGTACACGATTTAAATAGTATTAAAGAGAAGGGTGAGAAGGGGGAGTCCTGGGTCAGCCTCTCAGACCTGACCTCAGTGAGATTTGTGCAATTCTCCCTGCCCAGCAGGACAGCTGTGGGTATACAGGTATTCAAGCCCAAAAGCCTTTGGTAAATTACAATTGAAGAAATTAAAGCATGAGTTTGAGTGAATGGTTTCTGAAGAAAGCTCAGGTTTTATCTGGCATTTACAACCTACTCTACTTTTTGGTTTTTTTCTTTCCTCTTTCAACACACTTTCTGGAGTCTAAATATCTTTTTTTTTTTTCTTTTGTGGATCTATGTCTTTTAAACCAAAGCAATTATATGATCCTTTGAACAGATTTTCTTTGCTGTCAGTTGGTAAAATGAAAGTCCCCTGCAAGAGATAATATAGTAATGTCTTCCTCATCACCACAGGCTGCAGGCAAAATACAGACAAGCAGTTCTCCTGCTGTCTTAGATATACCAGGCTTACTGGAATCACTAAGCAGTCAACTAAATAATAAGTCAAAAATATGCTGCAACAGTCTGTATCTGTGTGTGTGTGTGTAACAGAATCAATAGTGCCTGGGAGAAAAGCCTTTCTTGTTGGAAAAACAATGATTGTTTATATACAAAGCACAGAAGAAAATTACTTCCAGTTAAGATAATCATATTGATACATATTATGTCTAATTTGCTTAGCCTAAAATTAAGAGGAAAAGAAAGAAGAGGGGGAGTTCTTTTTCCCGTTTAATTGCCTAATGAAGTCCCTGAAAGTACATAAGTAATAGAGATTGGACTATCTAATTGATTTAAAATGAAGGCTCTGTTTTATGAAGAAATTATTTACTCTTTGCTTCTTGTGCCTCCTTCAGGCACAAGTTGTCCAGGAGCCAAGTTGCCCCCAGGTCAAGCACCATGGGCCGAACAACCCCACCTGCTGCTGCCTGGTTTGGGGCACTGCAGTCTCAGGCATCCTTCAGCAGGGCACTGTGTGCCCACATGTGCAGAGCAGCCACTCCACTGAGCAGCAGAGAACACAAGAAAAACGCCCTCAAAAAAAAATATCCATCTCTGAGTGAGCTGTACCTGAGAGCAGAATATTGCTTCTTGTCAGTGGTTGAAAGGCACTGATGAACTCTCCTGCCAGCAATGGCAGTGTGACCTTTTTGAAGATGTTCTGTACCTTTGGAGGAAGAATAATTTATTTTACAGGTGAAGTTTTCCAAAGACTATATGTACTTTGTAGACCTGATACAAGACAATTATGTAATCAACTAAGAATAAGTGACCTCAATTTATGTGCATATGAAAATTATTTTTTAAAAGTCTACAAAATATTTTCAAATGTACCAAGCAGAGGAACTATTAGAGGTAGACCCAAGAGGGACATCCACCATGAGCCTTCTCTAGAGTCTTTTGCTTTGTTTATTCATAGCAGTAGAAACCAAAGCAAGAATTCATAGCAGAATGCCAAATCCAAACTACTATGCACTATTTACCTTCTGCATGTAAAGTGGGTGAGTCACTACTCAAGGTTTACACCACTACATTTACAGTATGTCAGCTATGTGTTTACATGGAACTCTTTAATCTGATAGCAGGTTAATAATCTGAAATGTTTAATCTGAGAGCAGGCAATTCATTACATTTTTCTTCAGTATTGGTCCCTTTTCTGCGATTACAGGAGAAGCTGAGACATCACAGAAGTTAATTTCAGACTCATTTACCATTGAAATTCAATTTTCAAGTGTTTCCCACCTACCTGTGCACCCACCTTCCCCATCACAGAACATCATTAAGGGCCACCCTCGAGATCTCACTTTTCACATCTATTTTTCCCTGTCTGGGTGAGTGAACATCATTCCTTCCATTCACAGAGCTTTGTGTGGGACAAGTCACGTCAGGCTTTTTGTCACTTAACTTCATCCACTGCCCAAGCTTGGAAATTTCTCACACAGCCTAATTGGGCTGACAGTGTGCTCTCAGGGGCTTTTCCAACCAGAGCACACTTTCAGTCTCATCCATCTTTCAGGACTCCTTGAAGGCCTGAAAAACAGCTACAGGAATAAAAATCCTGAAGCCTAATGAAATTTCTTCTCTCTTCTTTTTTTTTTTTTTTTTCAGGGAAGGCATTTCTCAAGAGTAAGATTTGTTGAAAACATGACAGGTTTTTAGCTTAAAGCTGCTGGGGTTTGCCTCATGCTAGTTTTCCCTGGCAAGTCATTGTGACACTGATAAAAACACTCTGCCTGCACCTGTACTCTGTTGTTCATGGGTGGATCTGATCAACAAAGCCAGAGACTTTGCTTTTTTCAGCACAGCAGCAATCCTACAGAGTTGAATTACCAACTCAGGGATGAATTTCCTGGATACTGCTTACCTTTTTCAGTGGAACATATGAATGCACATGTCTGAAACATTTTCTAACTTTCTGACCCTTCTGGGAGTTGGGGGAGCCTCAGCCTGCTTCATGGGGCTTGAAATGCTCTACAAAGCAGTTGGCTGAGTTTTTTATCACAGTTTCTTTTCACTTGCATAGATACTTGGAGCATCAGTCCTTTGTAGTGTTTAGATGCAACCACTCTTTTCTTCTTGAAGCATTTGTCTCATATCTCAAAAGCTGCAGGTTCTCCTCTCTTTGCACACCCCTGGGTGCTGCACAGGAACAGGAAGGGCTCTTTTGACCCCAGCACAATTTTTTTAAAGGACCTGGAAATATATTTTGTACAGCAGGGCAGACAGCTGTCCTGGCAACCATGAGACATCGAAGCAGAGAGACACATGATTTGTTGCCAATTGCCAAAGATGAGTCTTTATTGCTGACCCAGTTCCAGGAGGCATCAAATTAACTGTATTAGCTGTAAATGAGCAGTGAAATGGTGAAATGCTTTATAGGTAAGTGAAGGCTTGGTGACACCTTACCTGTCATTGAAGGGGAGCCTTGGTGCTCATGGTGCTGGTGCTGTCCCTTGGTGGACCTGTGTCTGCTCCCTCCTCTGGAGGCTCTGTTGGACTGCAGACCTCTCCTCTGCTCAGCCAGGGGCTTCAGTCCTCCCTCCCTCACCTCCCACATCCTCCTGCTTGCTGCAGAACAAGAATTGCCCCAACCACTCACTTCACTGCATGTCTCACACCTTTCATTAGTGCCTTCACATTTCTTCAGCTGCCATCTTATCAGTCTTTGTTTTGTGGGTCTAGGATGAAATCATATTTTCAATTTTATTCTACATTTTTCACCAAAACATTGAGGTTCTCAATGTATGCTAATGAAGATTTTAAATTACTTTCACTACAGCAATATAGTTCTGTTCAACATTTCAGTCATTATATTCTTTCAGTATAATCATCACAGCTCTGTTTGAGGTGAAAATATTAAAGAGATTATCTACTGAAAAGGTCCCAAGTTTTCCTCTATGAACTTCTGCTTGAAGAAATCTAAGTTTCAGCTCACATTTAGTTAGTTACAAGATAGCTATTGCAATTAACAATTTATCTTTTTAACATTATTCTGTCTTATGTCACCACTTTCCCCAAAGTTTAGATGTTTTAACATTGGCAATAATCACAGCATGTGCAAGGGATAATACCTTTGTATCTTATACAGTCATCAAGGATTTAAAGCACCACAAGGAAAGCAGAGTTCTTTGCTTTCCAGGGAGTCCTTTATCTGCAATGAATAAATAAATGTTTAATCTACAAGTTCTTCCTTCATATTTTCTGTTTCTGTCACAGAAATATGTAACTTGACATCCAAACATCCAGAATGGTTTAATGAGAGTGTTTCCAGTTTTAGCATTAGGATATGAAGCTATAAGCTTCATCCCATCTGATTTAAGTGAAAATAAAAAGTTCAGCCTCTTTACACTGTAGGAGATGAAGCTTCCCTATATAACAACACTAATTAGAGCCAGATGTATTCTTTTAGCTAAACAAACTTTTGAAATGCATTTAATGTGCACTTAGTGCTGATTGATTTCTTTTTCCTTGTGAAATGGTGAGAGTTTAAATTGTTTCAAAACTCTTTACCCCCATGAATATCTTTCTAGACAGCTGCTCATGGAATAGTTCTCTATCTTTTAAAGTACCTATTGCAAAAGTCATATGTGTGAGGGGTAGAGAAATTTGGTACCAAATACCTATTTTTCTCCCACTGGCTATTCTTTCTTTCTAAAGAAAAATAAATGAAAATTTTGTGTTGAGAATCATGAAGCATATAGCAAATTAAGTTATAATTTTTAACTGAATGGAATTTTAATGTCACAGCTAATAATGTAATTATTTACTCTTAATGTTAAATAATATATTTACATGTATATGTTCATAAAATATTTCCAGGCCACAGATCAAAATGAATAAACAATAGGGAGATTTCTGCTGCTACTGGAAAAGAATCAATATTGTAGCACAAACAAATGAGCCCTAGAATTTTACTCTGGTCTGGCTCTGTGTAAAGCTTTCAGTTGCATCATCTTGCATTATTTTGTAGCCTGCTTTTGTGAAGGGTAGAAACTTGCTCTCATGAATATATTTACAGGAAGGTGGGAGAGTAATGAGAAGCATTAAGTAAGCAACCTTAACAAAATATGTTATCTTGTCCTTGAAAGCCTGTGGGAAGTGAGAAGGATAGCAGCAGGTATTTCAAATCTAGCCAGCCCACATCCTTCTGCCATCCCAGTGCTCTGATGTCTGGTCTCACTGTGTGGCCTCTGCCCCTCCTGCCTTTTCTCCTGAGTCCCAACAGCCTGGAAATCACGTGGTTGGTCCACAGAGAGTGAAGAATTCACATACAAAAGAAGCAGTCAAACAGGGAAACTCTCAAAATGCCTTTTTGTTCACTTAAGGAAAAAAAAAAGCTTAGTTGAATAGGCCTCTATCTCTTTCTTTATTACTGGAAACTGTAATCTCAAATTTAGACAGAAGATGAGTTCCCAAGAGAGCAGGATACAAGCTTTTCTGGCTTTCCTTTCCAACCCCACAGCTCTGGGACACGTGGAGCTGACTTCACTGACTGGAAATGTTGGTTATCTGGTTGGTTATTCTGGTTACCTGGTTCAATCCAGCTTTGACAAAGCTGATTTAACACCTCACTGGAGGCAGCCTCTGCTGCAGTGCTGCTGTTCCCTCATGAGATGGATGAAGTGCCCAGAGCTTTTGGCTCACACCTCTATGGGAAAGCACCTGGAAATTCATAAGCTCCCTTTCCCCCTTCACCCCTTCTTCCTCTGCTGCCCTGGCTCCCAGCATCTTGTTCCCTCAGGATGGTCCTGGCAATCTCATGCACCCCAAATCCAAGCAGGCAGCACAAAAAAGCTGTCTCACATCTCCATTGAGGCCATTGAGGTCCCACATCTGTAGGAGAAGACTGACCAAGAGGGAAAGGACAAGACTCTGTGAAAAAGAGACAAGACCTAAAACCTTGTTTGATCACAAGATTTATCAAAACTGGTATAGTTTGACATGGTTGTTTACAAGCTGGCCCTTCAAAATTAAAATTTCCTAGGTGGGTTTTTTTTCCCTCAGTTTGTTCTACTTTGTGGCATTGTTTTTTGGAAGGATAAGTCAGCTGGAAAACCTCAAAAAAAAATAGCTTCCCAAAGAGAGTCTGGGTAACCTAACTCCTTGCATCTTAGATGCAACTGAATGAACTCAGTCAGAAAGGTCTTCTCTAAGTATCACAACACTATACAAAGAAGGGCAAGTGGAAAGCTGTCATCACTGTGGATGTGCTTGATGGATATTCTGGAGGGAAAAAAAGGCTACTTTTTAAAGGTTTTCTGTATATTCAGCCTTGTATTTACTTGATCATTTGTGAAAAGAGCAAACCACTGTTGACATCCATCCACAGAGAAAAGTTTAAATTTTATACACTACTGCACCCATTATAGCTCAAGCAAAGTTCATGCTCTCAAGGTCACCCCTCTTTGTAATTCAGTCAACAAAATTTACTTTTTGTCTTGCTCTTCTGTCTTTGGGGATTTTTTTGAACAGATCTCAAAATTAGTGTAGTGAATGTGGCTACAGGAATGAAATAAGATAGAGATTTGCTCTTTCTTTTGCTCAGGAGAAAAAGATGCAGAGATAGGAAAGAGTAAATGGAAGAGCTAAAGTGGATGAATCTGCCAAAATAATAACAATAAAAAACAGGCATTTGCAATACAAGCTCTTTTCTCTTACCATGAACCCCAGCTTACAACTCTTAACATCTTTAGCAACAGCAGTGCTTCTTTATCATTTAGAGGTCTGCTGATTATAAAATAGTAGATACATCTTTAAAAACAACCAGTAACTGTCATCTTGTCTTTTAAATTTGGACCCTGACTTTCAAAAAGCAACACAGAGACACTACAAAAATTTTGTCACTGTAGAAGGCATTTTCTATGGCGGGGTTTTTTCTCTGTGGTATTTTTTTTTTTCTCAGTTGTATTTTTCTTATTTTTGCTAGTGCATAAGTTATTTTATGACTACCAGAAAAATTATAATATGAAGGTTGACCCTCTCATAAATAAAGGTGATTTATGAGGGAAAATTAAGGCACGAAATAGGCAGAGCTTGCTTAAATAAATTTGTAGCAGCTGACAAATGCAAAACTAGTGTGAAAGCAAAGAAAAGATAACAATTGCTCAAGATACTACAGCAAGCTGCAAAATGAAATCTAGTATTGCTTAAAACTAGATATTTTGAAAATTACATTAATAAAGCTTATTGATTAGACTGAGAAACAGTGTCTTGGCTGTAGAAGTACAATCATGATAAAGCCCTGGAGAACTTACTGCAGAGAAAAGTCCTGCTTTGTCAATGTGATGTTCAAAAGTCACCAGTAGCTATCTTTGTTTATCTCCACAGCTTTTGTGATACTGCTTCCTGTGAGCCTTTGATGTATTAATTGGTGTTTTGTACCAAATGCAGTTTAAATGGATGCTGAAGTTTCATCATCCTGCATTTAACACCTGCACAAAGATTTTCCACCTGACCAATTACATCTCAAGCTGCCTTTCCAACCAAAAGGCACTGAGCTGGAGTTTGCTTTCCCAGACAGCAGACAACTTGTACCTGGGGAGGGACTCTCTTGGGAGCATCCCTGAGGCTTTAACTCATCACCCAAAATGCAAGGGGTAGTGGAATAGGGGCCAGTATCAGGCAGTGCACATCAGCACTCTTCCAGTTAAGGAATTTCATGTGATGGGGTTTTAGGAGGGTGAAGGGGAGAAATAGAAAGTCAATTGGTTTGCCACGCTGAATGTTTCAATTTTTCCCTAGAAAAGTCAAAGCAGAATTCAAAGCAGAATTCTTTCATCCACTTTCTGGGAAGTGCTTTTTGACATGGCCTGATGGGCCCCTTCAGTACTTACCATGATTGTCCCAGGTGAACACAAAATCCCACTGTGAATTTCAAGTCTTCTTAGCAAAGAGAGATTTCAAGCTAGTTAAAGAAACTACCTGGAAATGACAGCTTTATAACTCTGGTGAAAAGGCAAAAAAATGAAGTCATGGTTGCTCACATGAACATAATTAATTTGTACTTTGCAATGGATCAGCAGTGACTTGCAGACAGCAAAAGAATGGGGTAGATAAAATGTCCCTAGAAGGAAAGCAAAATGGGAAAAATATATATTTAATAATTTCGGATTAAATCTCCAACAATGTTAGAAGAGAAAGATTCAACAGAATGAATAGAAATAGGTTTAACCACACATTTTCTCCTCACAGAAATCAAAAACTGAAGGCATTAATAAAATTATATTAGAATTGAAAGATTTTCATTTATTTGAACAAATATTGTAATAGTCTTTTATAGAACCAAATAAAAACAGAGGTATTGTGGACATATAACTTCTTCTCCTTGAATAATCTTTCCACCAACTTCTTTATTTCAGATTACCTTTAATACCTGAATATACATAGAATTCTTTTAGAAGCAAAACATCTCTTAAAATCTCTTCTTAAACACAGTTGTTTCATGATTACCAATTGTTAAAATGTTATGCTGATTCTGGCACTTTCTTGCTGTAAAAGTGTCTACAACTGGACTTTCACTGAGGGCTTCATTTCCTCCAACATTATATCTAGGGATTAAAAAAAAAAAGATTTTGTTTAGAAATTTCTAATATCAGTAAAATTGTCCTGTATGTTTTCAGGACTGAAAACTATGCAAAAATATATTTTTCTTTTTTTTTTTTTATTGAATGCTTAATTTTGACAGTTTGAAAACCATAACAGAAAGGAATTTCTCTTGTTTCACATATTTATGAGATTTCTTGTTATTAATTCTTTTCAATTTCAAGAACAGAACTACTGTATCCTTTTGAAGTTACTTCATCCAAGGTGAAAATGGAAAAAAAATAGAAAAGGATGAATCTTTTCTTCTCTAAGAAAAGGGAGATCAAAATTTCACTCCATGCTGTCAATTTGTTAAGAGAAGGGTAATGTAAAAGAGAACATAGACGGTCTCTGAAAAATAATAAAGTTTTTGTTAATATTTTAATTTTTTTTATATGATACCTACTTTCAAAATTCTTCAAAACATCAGACCAAAACACTCTTCATAGATAGACAACATTTTTTGTACAGTAAAAATAAACAAAAATATGAGCTTGGATCCTCTTCAGTAATTTGACAAGCAAAAATACTGAAGCTTAAAAAGATTTCTCACTCAACAGTCAAAGCTTCTTTTGAAAGGGATAAGATTCAAAGCTGATTTTGAGAACCAAAACTCAAAATATTTTCCATCTCTTGCTAATACTTTGTGCCTAAGAAAACATTTACAGCTGCAGAGGAGTGGGGAGCACAGGGTGAATTCTGCCTTTCTGCTGGGGTCTCCCTGCCAGCACTGACTGCAGAATTTGGGTTGGGTTCTTTGTCCTAGGGGTTAGCCCAGGAACAGAGGGAAGCAGGGCATGTATGGAAGAGAAATAAAGGTTGAATCTCAGTGGTGTTTGGCTTGCAAGAACCCAGATCAGAGCAAGGCTTCTCCAGCAGCATTGACCCCCTTGCACCATCGACCTCCTCCTTTTGCTCCATCTTCCAAAGCCTGCTCAGTGTCTGATAACTGGGGAGGAAAATATAAACTGAGTCAGCTGAGTCATCTCATTGCAAGTAAGAACAGAGCCTTTTTGATACTTATTTGATATTTCTGTTTTGAGACCTCTGTATCATCTTTGAAGTGCACTTTGAGTTGCTGCCTTCAGTCCTGTATGTCCTGATTGAAGACATGAACATTGGCATCTGTTGCAGGAGCTGCTGTTTGATACTTTCCACTTCCCATGATTGTTTTCTGCTGCTCAAAACTTCATAAACATTACAATTTTATGCTGAACTTTCCATTCCTGGTACCTGTCTTAGGCTTGGTTTTGTTTTCTTTTTTTAAATATTTCAGCCAAAATTAAGTTTTTCTTTCTTAGAGTATAGTTAAGGAAAAAACCACACATCATTCTGTCCATACAGAATGAAAAAACACCCAAATTGATAAAGAAATAATAAGCAAACAATTCAAAACAACAACAATAAACCAAAACCAAAACAAAACAGGGAGGTGGCTGATGCACCTGAAGGCTGTGCAGACATTCAGCAGGACCTGGATAGACTGGAGAGGGGGGTGCAAAAAATATGATGAGGTCCAACAAGGGCAAGGGCAGGATCCTGCACCTGGAGAGGAATAACCCCAAGTGCCAGCACAGGCTGGGGACTGACCTAGTGGAGAGCAGCTCTTTGGAGAAGGACCTGGGGCTCCTGGTGCATGACAAGTTGTCCATGAGCCAACAGGGCCAGGAGGGCCAGGGGAGCATCAGGAAGAGTGGGCCCAGCAGGTTGAGGGAGGTGATCCTGCCCCTCTGCTCAGACCTGGTGAGGCCACTTCTGGAATTCTATGTCCAGTTCTGGGCTCCTCAGCACAAGAAAGACAAGGAGAGGTCCAATGGACACCACAAAGATGATGAGGGGTCTGGAGCATTTTTCTTATGAGGAGACACTGCAGGAGCTGGGCCTGCTCAGTCTGGAGAAGAGAAGACTGAGAGGGGATCTGATTAATGCACATAAATATCTCAGAGGAGGGTGCCAAGAGGATGGTGCCAGACCCTTTTCAGTGGTGTCCAGTGATAGGACAGGGAGCAATGGCCATAAATAAACACAAATTTTGCCTCAAAATGAGGCAGAACCTCTTTACACTGAGGGTGGCAGAACACTGGAACAGGCTGCTCAGGTCACGGAGTTTTCCTCTCTGGAGACATTCCAAACCCACCTGGGCATGTTCCTCTGGAACCTGCTCTAGGTGGCCCTGCCTTGGCAGGGAAGTTAGACTTGGAAAACTAGGAAAATGCCCCAAGATGTGAGACAGGAGGCTGCCTGGTAGGTGAAGAGGTTGGGCTGGACCAGGCAGGCACATCCCCCTGGTTCCCTGACTGGGCTTGGTGCAGCGAGCTCAGTGTTTCCTGCCAGAGTGGTGCATAGGAAGAAGTCAGGTCAGTGTTTCAGGTCTCTTGCTGGATTTAAGGATTACATGGCCAAGGAGAAGCCTACAAGCAGTATGTGGGTGGCAGGGATGGAGGAAAGGTGAAAGCAGTTTTCTCTAGCAGAAACCACCTCTCCTGGACAGAGGCTCGCTGTACCCAGCTCGGAGCCCCTGCAGATCAAAAAACTCCCAGTTTGTGCAGAGCAGGAAGAGAAGCAGCACCTTCCCATACACATTTTGGCAGGACCTGAGTTTTCCTGCCTTGGAATGTGGCACAGACAAGCCTTTCAGCATGCAGGAGTGCTGAGCACCACTGCCCTGGGGATGGAGTAGTCAGGGGAGCACACTCCTCTTGAAAGTAGAGGTATGGTTTTATTGGAATTTATTGGAATTTTTTAAGGCGTGCAACACTGAAATAATACATAGTTGGCCTGACTGGGGCCCATCATGCATAAATAAAAACTAAGAGGATAAAAATTTAGAGTTGCAAAGGCAAATTTGTAAATTTTAGAAGCAGTCCTAGTGAAGGCAGCCAGTACATTCTTAATGCAGCTGCTTTAAGTGTACCAGTTCTTTGATCTAAGCAGCATCACATCCAGCCACAGCAATGTGACAAAGCCCATTCAGTTCTCCCAGGGCTTTGGCAAGATTACCAACCCCAGGATCTCTAAGGAAAGGATAATGCTAAAGTACAGTGAATTCTCCACTTGAACACAGAGAACACAATTTATCATTTTGCAGTAGATTCAACTGGCAGGATGAAAAATCCTACTGTGCATGCCTTAAAGGAGAAGTTACTGACAGAGAGAGAAGATGCCACTGCTTCCCCAGAAAGGAAGAAAAGGATGTAGTCTCTGTTCCCTTCTCAGCCAGGAACTCAGTCAGGGCACTCTGACTCCATGGTGCTAATTAAAGATCAGATGTATTTCCAGACTTTGGGGATTCCTTCAGTATATGGATCAGTCATTCCTAAGTAACCAAGGTTGCTTCTTCTTCATTGTGGTCTTTGTTGGAATTTCTTTTTATTGGCTCTTTGATCCAAATATTTGACTGGTGTAAATTGGTCCCACTCCCTAGGAACATAGTTTTTAAAGATAAAAGAAAAACGCTTTTTAAAAGTACTGCTTTGTCAGTCTGATGGTGAAAAGATGAATAAGAATGTCTGCAGCTTGCAGTACACAAATGGTTGCCTTAATAATGCAGTAAAAGCTGGGTTGAAGGAACCCTGTACAGGACAAGTAATATCACTAGACAAGTGGAAAGATAACCCTGGCAGAAAGGTTTATGGCAATGTGTTTGAAAATGGACATCAAAAGAACAATTAATGTGCTCTTTTGCTGCTCTTCAATTATGATTGAACAAGCACAACTCTGGCATTTTATAGTGGGCTTGCTGAGCAAACTTGCTTTAGTCATAGCAAGAGTTGTATGATCAGATAAAGCTACTGGCACTTAGTGTAGAATAAAATGCAGCATGGAGGGGTAAATCTCAGTACCTATAGCAGCCTAAACTAGAATCCCTTTCCTTTGTCATGGTGCAACTGCAGTCATTTTGAGTTCTGAACAGCAGGTTTCCCTCTGTTACATACAAAACCACACTGTGAATAATTTTTTTTTTTCAAAAAAAAGGAAGTTTTATGGTACAATTTCTGTTAAAATCAGTTTTTAGCTATTTATGTTATTTGAAGGCACAGCCAGTAATATATTTTTCTTAGTGTAAGCTTTTTCATTTGCTATATATTTTCTACATATGCCTAGGTGGTCAGGACCAGCAGTTTTAGTTGTATAAATATGCTTACAAATCCAGAGAGAATTGGTAAACCAGCATATTGAGATTTAGAAGACTGAAAAGACTACTTTCTATGACCTAAAGTGTTGCAGATTTACCATATTTTCCAGAAAACTTTTGGGAAATTTGCATTCCATGGGAAATGCTTAGCCTCATGGGGTGTCCTTTGATTTGGTTTATCAATTTCCTTCTTTCTTTACCCTCACATTTCACTGTTCACAGACTTGTCCTGCCCGACTCTCATGTGCCTTTCAGGGTTTCCAAACACCTTTGTTTCGTTTTGTGGGATCTTTTTCCTTGTTTGTTTTGTTTTGTCATATTTTTAATTAAAAAGAAAAGATTCTATCTCCACTTGAAGCCTTGACCTAAAGCAGGTCTCCTGGTGTGCTCTGGCACTGTGTCCATCAGGGATTCTCCCTGTTCTCCCTCCAAGTCTCTCCCCTGGAGTGTTTCTCACAGAGCCATGCAGTCAGCTCTTTCAGCAGCAGAATTTTGTGACTATGCAGCAAAGAGCTTCTGGAGAAAGAAAGCCTCCTCTGATCCATTCCAGTGATGGGAAAAAGGAGAACACTGCCAGTAGTTGTGTTAAGGTCCAAATACAGAGCAAAGAATTCAAAAAGAGAATTAACTGGGGGCAGGGTGCAGGAAAGATGAGTGTGTGTGTGTGTGTGTATGGAGATATTATGACTACATTAACAGTACTAATTTTCTCAAGGGATGGAGTGCTACAGGCTAAAACCTTACTCAGCACTTCCATGAAATGCATTTTTTTCTCAATTTTAGTCAAAGAAAGCCTCCTTTTCAAACAGGTGCCCAACACACCTTGTCCTGGAGCAAACTAACAGGTATTTATATAACCTATTTCAGAAATAAAAGCAAACTTTCCTAATGTCATTTGAATTTTGTTTTCCTTTTCCTGTAGCATCTCAAGGGAATTGAAACTAGTCAGAAAGAACAATTACATACAAATAGTGCTGACAGAATTGCAAACACACAGTACATTCATATTCCCAGAGTACCAGTGGAGAGTTTTTCCTGGGTTAGAGATGCTCTAGAAAGGGATTAAACCAAAGCAGTACTGAGGCCCTTTCTGTAACCACAGTTTTATGTTGCATCAATTGTTCTCTTGAAATCAATGCTTTAATACACAATATTTATGCATTTAAGCTGAAAATGATGCCTTAAATACAAATTTTCCCAGTCACAGATGGTAGAATCCAGCTGCTGCTTCTGTGTGTCTTCTACAGTTGCTCTTCGCCCTCCTTGCTCTCCCTTCAGTTTGTGATGTTTGTCTTTCTTGGCCCTGACAAAAGGAGAGCTTTGCCCTTCTTTGCAGTGTCATAGCTGGGGGATCACAGAAGACCTGGAGAAGTGGGTGGTCTTCATATCCTGGCCCTGTGTGCTCACAATTTTATCAATATAAATTTGTGAGCTTATTGTTCTTTTGAAAAAGACACAAAAATCAAACTCTGCACTGAAGAACACAGATTGCAGATTTTGGGCTGTCCTGTGCCTTGGATCATACCATACTTTTCCTATGTCACACATTTCCAGTTAGAACCCCTGAAAAGAACCAG
>VZRX01018627.1:0-14573 GCA_013398075.1 Notiomystis cincta | reverse complement strand
GAAAAGAATCCTAATTTTGCTTTGACATGCATATTCAAGTGAAATATTCTAATTATCAGTTGAAATTATGCTGTCTCAGAAATTGCATTTCTATTTTTAAATTCATTTCTGTAAAGTTTGAAAATTAAATAAGAAAAACTGGCCCTAGAGCAAATGAAATATCTTATTAGAATAAAATAATAATTTTTTAAAAAGTACTTTAAAACTTTGTAACAAAAAAAAGGGAAGAATTATTCAAAATTCCACTCTTATCTTACTAACATCTCTGACTGAATATGCTTCATTTTAACACCTCTCTTCTTTCACAAAAAAAAAAAAAAAATTCAAAATTTAGTATGAGATACACAATAAATCCCAAACATTTAGAGGCCACATGTGTAAAGCACCTGACTTCTCATGTAATTCTCTTAATGGTTCCCACCACAATGAGAATAATTTTCCTACCCATGTACTTATAAATTCATAGGAGCATTAGGTTGGAACAGACCTCTGAGTCCAGCACATTGCACTGTCCTGATTAGCACTGCAGTAAATTGCCCTCAGACACCCTTATTCACATAGGAGGAGAGCCAGTGAACCTCTAAATCACAGCAAACCTCTGCATTATAAATAAATACTGTGGGTTGAGTAATGTGGAAAGAAAATATAAACCTCTGCTAACTCCCACTCAAAAAAATTTAAGCTGAAATGTTTCTAATAATGTACTCCTTGGGAAAAGACAGAAGAGAGTTTTATTGTAGTGGTGGTCTTCATATGTCCAAGTGTACACTAGAATGAAAACCCCAAAAGGTTCTAACAGCTAACTCAGAAAATGAAGAGGATATATTCCTAAAATCTTCTACACTGTTATGTGTTCATCTCAGTGGAACATGGAATAATCCTTTCTGGACAGCCACAGTCACAGGGTTAGGAGGCAAAATAATCTCTCAAAATGTACCTTTGAAAGACAGGAAAAGAATACAAAATTATGCTTTATAAAAATACATAAATATTTTTCTAAGAAAAAAAATAGTTATTTAGGCTTTTTAAAAAAAAATTCATCGCCAGATAGCAATGTTTACAATATAAGAGGAGAGTGAATTACAAGAGTGCTATTAAGTTCTTTTTTTCTAAAGCATCAGAGATCTTGAGAGAATCTACAGCTTTTAATTAACTAGAGCTTTTTATAGCAATATAATAAACCAGAAAAATGTTGCGTAACGTATCCATAAAATTACTCAAGTCCAAACTTTCAGATTGTGTGTTGTTTCAGGTCCCATTTTAATAAAAATATAGATGACAAATATCAGTGAGGGTTTGGCAAACATCTGTCTCTGTCCTCCCACCAGCACAACTTCCCAGGCACAGAAGATCTTTTAATCCCGAGAGTTCAGAAATTCAAAACGTTCATGCTTTTGCTAGGAACATTCAAGCCTGCTCTTATCAGGCTGTCTGATACAGGGAGTTTTCATAACAATAAATGCATCCCACATGCTTCAGAACTGCCCCTAAGACCACAAAGTGCAGACAGCTGCTGCTGCTGCCTTCAATTGCACCCCTGCCTTTGGGGTCTGAAGGGAGGGGAGGTCTTCTCTTTGACTTCTGCACACTCCAGAGCTTGCTCCTGGAGCTTGCTCCTGGAGGAACACTTCTTTAGATATCTATCTCCTGTATGGGAAGAAGACATGCTTTAAATATGTCAGTGGCAGCTTTAAAATTTCAGGAAACAGCCAGTGCTAGGTGTGAGAGTTTCCCTTTTTTTATGGTGGTTTAACCTGCAGGTTAAATGGAAGAAGAATCTGTGTGGCAGAGAGACTGGTACCATCATGAGCAAAAACAAATCTTTAAGAGTCTGCCTAATTTGGCAGCTTCAGCAGAGCTTTCCATTCAGTCTGCATGATCCTCACCACCAGGAAAACCTGAATTCTGACTTTCCAGGGCTCCATACAACGTGTCTACTGGGGCTTGAAGGTGAAATTCTCCCAGAAAGTCTCAAGGGAGAGACCACTGTGCTGTGTGGAAATTCTCTGTGGTGCATTCACAGAATTACAGAATGATTAAGGTTAAAATGACCTTAAAGCTCATCTTATTCCACACCCTCATCCCACTTTCCACCAGACCAGGTTGCTCCACGTCCCGTCCAGCCCATCCTTGAACAGTTCCAGGGAAAGGAAGTCTACAACGTTGTCTATAACTAATTTACAGTAGATAGGTTTGGTGAACGTTTTTTCTCCTTTTCTGGAACCTCATTGATGTATCCCTAAATTCAAATATTTTATGAACAGCTTGAACTTTTTTCCAGGGTCAAGGACTATCAGAGAACTGCAGTCTTCTCTTCTTCACACTGTCCTTCCTTCTTGTGACACAAAGGAGTGACATGAAATGGGGTTTGGGTTTGACCCCAGGAAAAATGTGGCATAAAGTGTTGGGAGTTAAAAGGAGACTTCCATTTCAAATGAAAGCATCCAGTAATTCTCCCATTTAGTGTATGCATGCCTGGTTTTGCTTTTGTAGTAGATGTGTGAACTTTACTTTTCATCAAATTTATAATTTCTAGCAGATCACCAGTAAATTTCCTCAGGAACTCAGATAAAGTAAGTCTTCAATCAAAACCACAAAGAAATAGATGTAATTAAATGAGACACAGAAGAGTATATTCCCTATTTTGAACCCCTTATACATCCATATTTCAACCAGTTAATTGAAAGAATACTGTCATTCAAATAAAACCACTAAATTTTAACACAGAACATCACTTCAACTTTTGTTGTTTTGTTTTGGTTTTGTGTTTTTTTTTTTTTTTTTTTTTATTTCAAGCTTCTTTTTTATTTTTTCCCTACAGTAAGAAAAGAAGAAAGAAAAATTCAGAAGTCATGGAAAAGAGAAATTAAGAAAAAGAACTTATTTAGCAGGAAATTACATGATAATTAAATATCGTGTAAAAAACCTGTGCAATAGTGATATATAACACAATATTTGTATAAAGTTAACAGCTATGTTTTTTAATTTCTTGATTTTGCTGCTTTTTGATGTGATTGTGTGTGTGTAGGCAGATATCATTAGTG
Organism: Notiomystis cincta; assembly: GCA_013398075.1. Classification (NCBI taxonomy): domain Eukaryota; kingdom Metazoa; phylum Chordata; class Aves; order Passeriformes; family Notiomystidae; genus Notiomystis; species Notiomystis cincta. Next base: position 11,529 of record VZRX01018627.1, on the reverse strand, counting down.
AGAAGTGGTGAAAATTATGACCTCTGTTGCCAAGTGTCCTTGCCATGAAGAACAGGAGCTCTCACAAACACAGACTGGCTTAGGAGCTCCTGGGGGTGAAAAAGAAAAAAAGGGAGGGAAAGAAAGGTGGAGTGTGTGCAGAGAGCTTTAGAAAGGAGTAAAGGATGGTGGCAGCCTCAGCTGGGGACCTGCAGCAGGACACAGGGGGGTTCTAGCGCACAGTGGAGCTCAGTACCACAGAATCACAGAACCTGTGAGGAAATTCCCTGTCCAGTGACCCAGCACAGGAACAGATTGCACTGGGAGGTTGAGGAGTCTCCCGCACAGGAGATGTTCCAGAACTGTCCAGATTCAATCCTGTGTGATGTGTTCATGGACAGCCCTGCTTTGCAGGAGCCACTGAGGCCCCCTCTGAGTTCAGCTGCTGAAGGGGAAACTGGAGTACATTTGTCTGTGATAAAAATCTGTGATGCATCGGCAACAGCCAAGAATAAATAGGATGAGAAGACCTCCACATGCGTTGGCTCTGTTTTTGCTGAGTGTTTGTCACAAAAGAGTAACAGGGAGGTTGGAATTATCTGGGAATTTTATAGTAAAGAGAAACATGGGAAATTCAGAAATGTGCATTTCCATAAGAATTCAGGGAATAGCGAAGTAGGTTATCCTAGGCCTTAGTTAATAAATAGATGCAGATGAAACAACAAAATCAAAATACAGATCAGGAATAATATTTAAAAAATGTTTCTTTTCCATTCTCAGAGGAGGTGGTAAGGACTGCTGCAGTCCACAGAGGCTTGCCCTTGAAGCTAAAAACTGCATCCATCACCATGAGGGCACTCTCCTAATCTTCACTCTACTAAAATGTTGAAATAATATTCGGTTAAGAAGGCCATCAAAATGGTAATAATTCTTACCCTGGTAGAAGATATACAAAACAAAAAAAAAAAACCTAACTGCAAGCTGGTGTTGTGTTGTGAGGGGAAAAAATAGAAAAAAAAAGACAAAGTTCTCGGGTAGGAATGGTGATTTTGATTTAGGAACTGGACAAAGGATTGAAATAGGGTTTGAGGATTTTTTTAGCATAAACCAGAATCATGTGTTCACTCTCTCCACTTATGGCACACCAGTAGCACCAGCCTCTCTCTGTAATTCATGGCCTCTAATTTTAACTCATAATGTGTCTCCAATAGTGAAATGCACAGAGGTCAGTCTGAACTCCCTATCCCTCTTATCTTTTGATTACCTACATTCCCCTGCCCTCTTTAAACAAACCATTGCTCAGATATGATAAATAACAGCTCTCCATACCTATAAACTTTTGACTCTAAGAAGACTCCATCTGGGTATGTTTAGCAACATTGCTTCTCTGATTGTAAGGTCTGCTAATAATTTGGACCAGGAATGTAAGCAGATAGACAAGAGAGGTTATATTTTGTCTGTAAAGCTTACATACATAGGGTAGGGTAAAACATATTGAGAACATAGAACTTTGGGGAATAAAATGAGTCTGAGATAAAAACCAAATGTTTCATAGCTCTTGTCTCCTGTGTGCTGGTAATCAGCCCTACTCACTAGCTGTGGATTCAAAAGATGGATTAAGGTTTGGACCACTTTGCCACTGAGCATTTACAGACCATTTAATCCAAAGTGTCTTGGAGTTCCAGTTGAAGAGACTGCAGACTTTGGAAATAAGGGTTTTATCACAGTGCACACAGCCTCAGTCTTCTCCTACTGTGTTTTATCCTGGGACTGAACCCTGGCCTCCTGAAATGTTCTCAAAGGTCAGGATATAGCAATCACTTTGTGGAGAGTCCTCTGAGGTTATGAATGCTGCCCCTGCCAGTTAATTTCATCTGCATTCATTCACACAGTGTCAATATGAGTCCCAAAACATCCATCAGTGAAAAAGTCAGTTTTGTCAAGATCAAAAATTATCTTTGTAAGAAAATTCCTCAGAGCATTCTTATGAAGGGAAAAGATTGAGATTTAAGTCACTGTTTCCAATCAGAGGGAACTGAACCCGTTGAGGTAGGTATGAAATGTGTCTGTTCTCTTTGTTGAAGAGCAAAAGAAAATTCCCTAAAATTGAATCTCATCATTTCACAGACTGAAATTTCCTTTTTTTCTGGCAGACCTGCTAATAGTTTGCTTTCACACTGGATAGCTGGCAGTCATCAGTGGCAATTAAATCACAATTAAAGCAGCAGTAATTTCCGAATTCTACAAAAATCTTAATATTTTTACTTTTTGAAATGCTGCTTAATCTCAAGAAAACAATAAATAGAAGGAACAGCTTTCAGCTTTTGATATATTATTCCTCCAGAAAATCAAAATAGTTAGCATCATCAGACAACAGCCCATCATGTCTAAACAATAATCACATAAAAATGCAGTAAGGAAAATAATTTGAAATATAATCCAGTGATCACTGGTCTCATCTTTCCAAGACAATTTGGAAATATACCAAAGCTTTTCTATTTGTTTTCTAAATCACAGTCTATTTGCAAGTCTGATGACACAAAATGTTGTGTGCTATGTTTTCAAATGCTCATATTTTATTTTTCTTAAATTGTACAGGAAATAATTTTGATTTTTTTTTTCCATGTAGAACTTGATGTGACTTGAACAAGAGTTCACAGCCCTAGTGTCAGTGGGGGACAGAACACTACCAAAAACTATATAAACTATCAGGCAAGCAAGATTTTGCAGGGAAGATGAGGGAAAGAGAGCTTTAGCAATATTGAGAAGAAAATGGTTTAGCACTGAAATAATGCAGACAAATAAACAACAGTATTATGTGAGTGGTTTGCTGATATCTGCCAGACTGAAGACCTTGCTAACCTAAACCATACCTGTACCTCTAATTCCTAGGATGGGTGAAGAGAGCCTTTGACATCTGCCCAGGGCCTCAGTGGCCTTGTGTGCCCTTGGTGTTGCCTGTGGTTTCTGAGGGTGAAGATGGTTTAGAAGATTGAAGAAGGGCAGTGTGTATAATGTATTTTATGTAGTCTGAAAATAAAGAGCTCTGTTGTAGATGTAAAAACACTCATAATGAGAAAAAATAGACTTTTAGGGAAAGTTTTTTGCCATGAAGACCATGGCAGGATATGAGATCAACTACAGTAAGATGTAGAAGTTAAAAAGAAGATAAATTTCCTTACAGACTTAAGGGGAAACTTATGTAGAAGAAGATGAACTTTTCTTTTTTTTCAAGGGGAAAAAGATGTTCTAGAGACTAAATAGACAAAGAAGTCAACACAATATGGCAAAAGAAAGAATTTAACTGCCAGCATCAAAAGAAACATTGAAACAGATAAAAGGAGAATGAAGAGTCTGAGATCTTACCAGAACTCCTGGGCAGTGTGTAAGTATTTTCTGTGAAAGTAAAAATAGTATGACACTGAAAACTCAAAATTATGAAAAGAAGAAGAATACTTTGACGTAGAAATGGTCATAAACTTATACACAAGTTATATTTGCTTTAAGAAATGAAAGCTTCTTGTCTAAAACTCTGAGACAGCAGACAGAAATGTTGTACAACTGCTGTACAACAGCTTACAGCAGGATTGCTCTGCAGCTGTGGTGATTTGAAGAAATAAGGGCTCCAAGGCTTTTGGAAGGGGATCTGGCTTTTTATTACACCAGTATATGTATTTAGGGAGGAAAAAAATGCAATTTTTAATTGTGAAAGTCCTTCTTTATGCATAGGGAGTTGGTATGATAGTTTGCTTGTTTTGTTTTAATAGTTAAATAAAGAATTTAAAGAGGTTTAAGGGTTTGCCATAAAAAAATTTAACAGGTTATGAGAAAAAATCCAGCATTTGCCAGGTGTTCAGGATTTCTACTCTTTGGTCTGTTCTTTTTCAGGAAACCCAAACCAAATATTTTTATTATGAGGTTTCAGTTTTCCCAAGAGCAATCTTCACTTTTGCCAACAGATGGGAGTAGAGTCAAGGAAATAGTGAGCAGCTGGTGTTAGTGTATTGTTCAGGGCACTAAGACATCCTTCATAGAACTACAAAAAGAAGGTAAAATACTACATTCAGAGTGTAAGGGAGAAATTTCCTTAGCAAAACCTTAAAAGATAGTTTTCAGTCAGGAAAAATATGCAAAACAATATTTTATATCTTCAACACAATCTGTTTTTTGACCTAAGCTTTCTGAATTGTGTCTCATCACCCATTCTCCGATCATGCCACCGAGCAGTGTTAAGGAGGAAGAAAGCTCAGAACTCTCCATCTTCCCCTGAAAAGATGATTTGTGAGCACAGAGTGGCCACCAAGGTCACCCAATCTGACTTCCTCCAACAATGACCAGAGATGAAGTGACCTTGTGCTAAAAGCTTTTAATTACAGTATACCCAACCATTTATGTTTTCAGGTGAATACACTTTCTGGTACCTCTCTTTGAGTGATGATTACTGTCTACTCTAAATGAAAGTTTGGGGAAACATATGTTTATAAATAGCTTCTATTACTAGAAGATTTGCAAGCTCTGCTGCATCTTTAAAGAAAAATGGATTTTTTGGCTAGGCACAGAGCAGAACACCATAGTCTTTAATATATTCACACAGATTTACCTGCCCTACTTTTTCATTCTTGGGTCAATGACTGCTCTTATTTGCAGCATATGCCCTAAGATTTGGAACATTGTCCTGTGGTACCTGCATTTCTCCATTGACTACAGAGACAGGGTAGTCAGATGCACACCTAATTTAGGCATCCCAAATGCCTGATAGAATGGGATTGAGGCACAAAAATTTAGTCTTGACTAGTAAATTAATAAAGATTTTATCATAATGTGTCTGAGGAATAACTTAAATTATTTTCTTTTCAGAAGTTGGGAAGCTTGAAAATGTCCTATATAGTCCATTTGTCCTAAAACTTCTACATCTAGCCATGAAAAAAAAGTAGAAATTTCAGGCCTGTGTGATCTGACACATGCATAACTATTTAATTCCTTTGTGAAATTGCATACTTAAATAAATTCCTATCAAATTTATTGACAAATCTAACACATTCCCTCAAAATATTTTGATTTAATTGAATCAACAATTCCTGGTGAAAGTGTTTAAGTATGTCCCTGTCAGAAATCACTCAAGTGTCTGCTATATCTACATGAAAGGACTTATGTCAGCTCTGGATTGCAGTAATGCATCAGAAAATCTTGTACCAACACTGGTGAGTTTCCAGTGAAAGGCAGTGAAATAAGTCACATCCCTGGAAAATCATGAAGCTGTGTAGTGGTTTGATCACCTCTTTGAGAGAGAGAGCAGGACATCAGAATTACCCCCTTGAGTCCTTGGGAAGTTCTGGGAGGATAATGGCCACAAGCAGTGACCAGAATTTCCACTTTGCCTCCTTCCATGAGGAGATCTTGACTGAGCAAAGTGTAAAATGCAGAAATAGGGATGAACATGTCTAAAGTTAAGGTCACCAGCATGGACCACTGCCCTTTTTTTTTTACTCTTGCCATTGAGCAAGAATGCCAGTGATTTGTCCTTACTTCTCAGAATGGATACACTGACTCTTAATTTTTGTTCCCAGAATAAAAGTATGGAATTATTAATATGAAAATCAATTTTTATTAGCAACTAATGAAATTATATTCCTATTTTATTAGCATGTAGTTTTATGAATATGTCAGGAAAAAAAAAACCTTCTTCCAGTTAATGATTTCTGTTCTGTGTGCCCTTAATATAAAACTTCCAAATCTCATTAGCAGAACCAGCCATTGAAATGCACAATGTTAATAAAGCACAATGGAAAACTGCTGATACAGTAAGTTTGGAGTACAAATGTGGTAACTTTTATAATCACAGTGGAAAATTGAGTACTGATGGTGTATACTATTACCTTGACTTATATGGAAAATACCTTGGCAGATGAAAAAGTATAGGAATATACTTTTTGTTCTGTGAGTTGAGGCAATCCAATACTTTGGTGGATCTCTTAGAGACTGAGATTTGATTAGACTTTTGCAGAAATCCACTACTCAGGTGTGGTCTTGGGATTCACAGGGATGATCCTGTCAATCCTTTAAGCATATTTTGTTGTTTTTTTTTTTTTCTCAGTATGCTATGTAGGATTTTAGGTATAAGATACTTTGTTCCATAGCTTGATTTGTAATCCAAGATTTATCTGGTAATCAGGGGGATTTAACCTCTTTTCAAAAGCCGAAGTCCACGAGCAGAGCTAGTTAATCTGTTTACACAAATATATATTAGCCATATGCACAGCTCTTTGGATTGCTTCCCATATTATTCCCTGGGTACCAGGAAGGCAAACAGTTTGGGTAAGATTGCTGAGAGAGGACATAAATAGAAACTGGGGTGGGAATTAACTTGTGCAATTGGACAAATAAAAGTAGGTAAAAGCAAACAAATAAAAGTAGAACTAAACACCTGAGTGTCTACATGTCAGTTTACTACTCAAATCATATTTTAGCCAATGCTGACATCTCATTTGGTTCTTAGGGTCTCAAGGTCCATTTGTCTGCTGTGATGTGGGCTGGGTCATTCTCAGATTTTGGATTCCACCATCAGTGGCCAGGTTTTCCTTAGCTCAGATATCCCTGGTGATATCAGCTTTCTCCCAGATAGAAATAAGCAGGCAGAGCCTTTCACAAAGATAACTGGAATAAGGATGGATGAACACCACGCTCTTCCAGGTCTGAAAACAGGTTTGGCTCAAAGACAACTCTGGTTTGCTATCTGCTTATATATTTTTGTAGACATGCCCATTTGTATGAATTCTCAGTGAAAGAGAAGTTTCTGTGGCATGTTATGTGAACTGAGAGACAACAGAGTTGCTTCACATTCAGACCCATTTATGATGTTTTTGGACATTTGGAAGTGGTAATTTTCATTACTGTACCACAGTTTATGCTAAGCATTCTACACAACTCCAGCCCAGAGCTGATAAACCCACTGAGTGATGAGCCCGTTGAGATATTGCTGAACCAAGGCTAACAAAGAGAGCCCACTGAGAACCTTACATCTCATCACTTTTTATTCTGGGGAGGCAGTGCTGTGTGTGGCAGTAGTTCAGTTGTAATTAAACAGGAACTGATATATTATTTCCTTCAGTGAAGTACAGAACCACTTCTTACTAGTACCACTAATTAGACTGTAAGGAAGGTATCATGAAAAAATAATGACCACTTTTCCAGTCTCTAGTTTCCTGGGCTTGGGAGTGGGAACAGGAGACTGCAAATGCCATTAAGAGATTTCACTCATTTTGCATTTTGAAAACAGAGCAAGAAAAAGTGCTATTTGGTTGTACTGACCCACATTTAAAAAGTTACGGCTTGGCATTCACATGGATTTCACTGGAAGTAGAGGACTTCTGGATTTCAAACTTGAGAAATCTACCTGATACTGTTTGTTTTTAAACCTGTCAAAGTGACTCGTGCTGTTTCTTAAGAGGAATCTTCTATGGTACTTAAACAAAACCTGTGACAATTCTGTTTATACTGATTAAACAATTCCTAATCATGTTGTGTAGCAGATTCTTGGCTCAGAATATGGGCATACTTCATCAGCACCCCTGTCCTGCATCATACCTCAAACAGATTTTTTTCTGATTTATGGATTAAGAGTTTGTTTCCAGGTGAAACAATGTTAACATTACCCTGCTGACTTCACCCAAATGGGATTATCTCTGGTGAAGTCACACAAAGGAAGGCACTAATATTTTAGCAGGAAACACAAAAATTTCTGGCAAGACTCTGTGTTCCATAGAATCACAGGATAGTTTGTGTTGGAAAGGACCTCTAAGACCATCTTGTTCCACGCCCTGCCATGGGCAGGGACAACTTCCACTATCCCAAGGTGCTCCAAGCCCCATTCAGTCTGGACTGGAACACTCCCAGAGATGAGGCAGCCACAGCTTCTCTGGGAAAAACATCTTTGTCTTCTTCTCTGTAGATTCTCAAAACCCAGCTGGACATAATCCTGTGAAATCTGCTGCAGGTGAACCTGCTTTAGCAGAAGGGTTGGACTAGGTGATCTCCACCCTTCCAATCTCAACCATTCTATGATTCCATGAGTCTCTGACATTTTCAGGACAAGCCTGTGGATCTCTGTAAGGTTTGGGAACTACCTCTGGAAACAGAAGCCTGATTGTGGAAACTAAACACACGAAGGTTACCAAACACACCAAGGTTACTAAACCCACAGAGACACAATTGGTGTCAACTGAGAAATCAGTATATGGGCTATGTGTTCTAAAACCTTGGTCTGTTGAAAACAGTCTTGCTGGCCTGAGATACCCCAGCTCTCTTTGTAAAATACATTTACCCACCCAGTGAAGAGAAGCCCCACTGGAACCAAGCACGACAGCTATATTTGCATTGCAGCTGGACTGATACAGAGTGAAAGGGGCAGAAAGAGAATAACAGAGTCATTTTCTCTCCTGAAAAATCCCAGGGCAATTTAGCTTTGCAAGTACACTTCCTTACCCTACCCACTCCGGCAAAAAACACCTAAGTAATAAAATCTTTCCTGTGAAAAAGGACAGATCTTCCATGGTGACAAGTAGTTGGAATCTTAGTTTTTTGCTCCAGCTGCAAAAACATTTCTAACTATTATTAAATGCTTTAGCTTTTTTTCTTCTGACTATTTGCTTGAGTTTTCCTTCCTCTGTGCCCGATCATTCCCTTGAGGTTCCCACATGCTATGAATCACTGTCCCTCTTCAAATGAATGCTTTATTATCTTACTTCTTAGTCTGTTATTTTGACAACTTTTCTTTCAATTCTTTTTTTCTTTTTGTATTTTTCCGTGATTTCTTGTGTTTGTTTCTATAAATGAATCTATAGTAACTGGGCTTCTTCCAATAGATATCAACAATTGGTGCCACAAGCATTAAGGAGAGTTATTAAAGCTTTTCAGTTGTTGAGAATTTTTCCTCTCATGCTTTCTGTTTTTAAATATAGGATGAAGAGGTTATTTATTATTTACAGTACGATTTGTTTTATTATCCTTCATTACTCTCAACGACGGTAGATGAAGGCTGCAATGCTGGGAAGCCCCAGCATCTTCCTGGAGTACCTATCCTTTTACCATGCATTATAAATTAGATAATGAATTACTAAAGAACCAATTTGTGTTTTTCTGAACAAGTTAGACACTGGCAACTCTGCTGATAACTCCTAATGTTCTCTTTAAAGACTGAAATGCTGATATGGACAGGAAAGCTTTTCATGCAAACTTACGCAGAGAGTGACCTCCGGGTCCGAGATAAGCGGAGCATGGCTCCTGCAGAGTCAGACAGAAAATGAAACCTTTTTGGCTCATCTGCCTTCAAAACCCACAAGATTCCCATTTTAATAGTTATATTTTATTTATAGAGCAGCTGTCTACAGGGCTAACTCCAGGTACACTGGACATTTGGTGTAAGAATTTCTTCATCTTTTTTTCTTTCACTTCAGTAGGCTTTCAGTCTTCCTTTCCTTGCCCTCTCAACTTTTCTCCCTCAGATCTTACCTCTCCATCACGTTTCCCAGCCCAGCATCCCCACAGGCCATATCCTAATTTTAGGAAGGAAGTCCTTTTTTTTTTTTTAACAAAAATAATGACTTCTAACATGACAATAGTATTATAAATGCTGAAAGGGGTGATGGTGGCTTTCCTTTCTCAAAGCATTGGATTTCAAGGAACAAAATTGGAGCTCCAGTTCCCAGTTTTTGAAATGCTCTTTGTCATGTACTGTGTTTTTAGGAAGTGTAAGCTCTAGTAAATATACATCCTTGGACTCATCACACATAATTTCCAGTACCTCACTGAATTATGTGGATGCCCTAGGCTTCTTCTCTTATCAGCAGTGAAAAATTAAGATATCTGCCTAGGATATTTTATTAAATTCTGATGGAATTCCTGAAAATATGTCTTTAGTTCAATAAGAGTAGACAATGTCCAGAATGGTCAAACTTCTCCCTGAGATTTCATCAGCAGGTAGGATGAATTTTCCTCCAAGGTTTCATTTTCTCCCAGCCAGCTGGAGACAACTTCAATTCCCATTGCACTGTCCAGGAAAAAAATACACTACAACTTTTCCTTTGCATCTGGTAGTTAGCAGCAACAAAAAGTGGAAAGAAAAAAATTTCTGAATCTTCCACTATATTTAGCTATTTTTGTTCCATGGTATTATTATTCATAAGACTTTCTAAATGGGAAATTAATAAGAAAATAATACATTACACTCTTTCTGTCACAGAGATGTGTGAAGGGCTTCGTGGAACACCTCCAGCATTCGCCTGAAAACTTCACCATTTAGTGCACTTCATTTTAATACCAATTCTCTCCAGAAATTCTTGCTGCAATTAATTCAAGCCATCTAAATTTAAAGCATACTAATTAGGCAGCCATCAAAAGGGAAAGTCTACCCTTCCAGGAAATTGGAGCCTTAAATATAGCTCTCATAATTTAACTATTTGGATTTTAAAGGGAAGAAAGGTATTTTGAGGCAGAAGCTTCCTGGGCTGTAGAGATATGTGAGCTCAGGCACTCACTATCAAACAGGACAAATCTCTGTATTAGTCTGGGTGAATAATGTGATTTCTATTACATTTTTTACCTTTTTTCAGCTAAAAATTTTAAGTAGTATTGTAGAAGGTTCAGAACCAAAAGAACAATCTGCCTAATCTTGCATAGAACTCATGAATTGAAAAGTGTTTAGTTAGACTGGATATCTCAGATTTAAAAAAAAAATTAAAAAATGAAAGGCTAAAGGATACCTGCAGCTTCTGACAAGGGCTCACAAGAGTTATGATGTGCTCCCAAACTATCTAATGGACATTTTCAGCACTGCATGTGGCCCATGAACTCCAAGAAATGAATTTCAGAAGACTGTATAAGATCACCTATTTCATGGTCTTTGACAAAAAGGCAGCTCGGGAAATTGAATTTAATTTAATTACAAGTTTCCTCAAAAGAAATCCTAGTTTCTTTTCTGATTGTTTATTTTTATCCACTCATGGCCTAAAATAAAACGTGTGAGGACTCAAACTAAAACTAATGGTATTTCAGGCTGTTGCTTGCCCTGTAACACCACCCAATGAGGCAAGATGCCAGCTGGAGAACTTGACCTTTGAACTCTTTTTAAACTGGAACTTTTTCAAATTGCTTGTCCAAGAGATAAGTGGAAAGCAATCTCCTTTCTCTTCCTTTTTGAGCAGTTCATAGAAATGGACATATGAGGAGCAATTTACATGAAAATTTATTATTTTTCCCTTGTCCTGTCTCCAGCCCCCAAATCCATTTGTTCCTTTAGTAACATGTGAAAAGCTCCACACTGCCTTAATATCAGTTTCTGGGTAAGTCAAATTGGATTCATCTAAAAATGTGAACTGGAGGATGATGTGTTGCCATTTCTCCCTCTCCCAATACCACAGCCATGTCACACTGAGTGAACATGGCCCTCAGGACACAAGGAAAACCACATTCAAAGAGTCTTTCCTTCCAGTAAAGTTTGGAATTCAATTTGTTGACAGTTCAGGTAACATGCAGTTATACATATATATATATATA
>VZRX01018626.1:16003-101774 GCA_013398075.1 Notiomystis cincta | reverse complement strand
TCCCTCCCTCCTCTTCCTTTTTCTTCTTAAAAGAAATATTAAATCATTTCCACACAATAAAATTTGTTTGTTTTATTAAGATTAACATTCAGATGTGTGTTTTCCTTCACTGGTAAGGTCTGTTCTTTACTCAGAACAGATCTTTGCAGAAAATAATTAATGTGTCATGTGGGATTTGACCACCTGTCTAGATTTTCAAGTTAGTAGAAGACTTTTTTTTTCTCACAGACTCAGTTCTCATGTTCTGATTTTGCTTCTAATGAGTGTCTGAGAGTATTTGGAGAACATTATGAACTATCCAAAACCTTTTACTTCTGCATAAAACCAGCCCACTTGGCAGTAAAAGACTTCAAAGATGGAAAAGAAAGGGAAAAAATCATATGAATTGTACTCCCAGGAGTGAAAGAAATCTGTTTTACTCAGGTTAGTCTTAAAGAAATCCTTCTACCAAAATTCTCTGCCATCAACCTGGATAAAGCAGCAAAAGGGCCATTTTGACAGAGGATACTTGCCTCAAAAAATGATATAAAGGGTGGCTCATTACTGTGTGAATTGCTTTAATAGTGGCCAAAATAGATAAAGAAATACCTATGCATTGCATGCTGATCCTTGGAAACAATCAGTCGAAATTAGAAATGCAGCAGGAAATTTGACAAAATAGATTGTGTTCTTGGGTAGTAACATCTCCTAAGTATGCTATTTATCAAGTGACTCAAGTTAGCAAAGAACAAAGATTATGTCAATTCACAGGAAACTGTGATTAAGAAAAATTCAAACATAACACAGACCTTCATGACTAACATAGACACACACCTTCACTTTGAAGATAAAAGTACACACTGTAAATGAGAAAAAAGAAGAGTTTGAGTGAAATATAGTGGCTCACAAGCAAGCTTCATATATTGCAGGGATCTCAATTTCAGGAGAGATTAAATATGTAAAATATTTTGTTCTCTGAATTAACTCAGATGTTTTTAGAGAGAAACTTTTTTAATTATTGGCAAGAATTTAATTTTTGCAATCTACTTGAGTATGTGCATACTGTTATCAACTGATAATAAGTAACTACAGCTTATAAACCACAGTATGTTATTTATAGAGTTTTATTTGTCTAGGTGCAGCCCAAAGATAATGCCATAGGTCTTCCCCCAGGTACAAAATGGCACTAGACTCCAGTGATTCCAATTGACTACACAAGCAATTATCTGCAACCACTCAGAATCAAGCAACATTCCATGCACAGAAATCAGAAGTACAAAAACTTTCCTTCAGGGACACTCATCAGAGTCCCTATTTGATTGAGATACCGTAGGACTAAAAGATTTTGGAAAGTTGTTGCAAACTTTCTTCAAGAGTAATATTTTATTGTCCATATGGAGGATCAGGAGGGAGTTTTAAGAATTATATCTTTGGGACTCAGAGGGATTCTTTTGAAATGTATTGCTGAAAAGACTGAGCACAAACTGAGGGGAATAACTTTGGTTAGTAACAGACTAAAAAGAGCACATCAGTTGCAATTAAGATCAGATCCATCTCACTGTGTTAAGATTAAGCCTACAGTCACTTTGCAGGTATTCTAGTTTAATTAGAAGTAAGTTTGCATTTTAAAATTCATTCTGAGGTGATTGGTAATTAGAGGTCTGGTATAAGCAATGGCAGCTGGAAACTCTTGTCAAGCTTGTTGTGTCTGAAAGGTAGTTTTCTCCAGCTGCATATTAACATATGATCTCTCATTAAATTGTACTAAAAAGGATAAACACTGATCAAAGACATCTGCCAACACTTAAAAGGTCCTATATTTCTAAATTCATTTAACATTCAGTGTAATAACAGTAATAAAAATGAATTTGTGGGATATTCAACATCTTTTGTATAGGTGCTGCATTGTAATTTACTGTTAATTAATGGACATATTATAGAAAATCCATACTGCAATGATATTCTGTATTCAAGAAACAGCCATGAGACATTTGGTCTTTTGGACTGGATGCTTATTACAGCAGTCATTGTAATGTAAATAAATTCTTTTGGGGCCATAAAAAAACTGAGTGCATGAATATGAATAACAGATGATTTAACTACCATAACATCCAGAATACAGCAGAAGAATACAAATACACTGCTTGCTTGACTCAGATCAGTTTTACCTAAGGAACACAAAACCCAGTGGATTCAGGACTGATGTACATGTGCCAGGACAGACAATAAGAAGAAATGGAAAACATCCCAGGAGGTTTATGGAAGGGTATTTAGTCTTTTGACAAATCTTATAGAGTCAATTTTCGAACTGAAATGGAGAATGTTTGGCCTTCAAAGAATGAAAAATGTCTGAGGTGTTACACATGATCATGCTCCACTTCAGCACATTGGGCAGGATGGCACATGTATGAGGCATTCAGAGCTTTCAACAAAATGATGTGACTAATCTAATCCTTGTACCAGACTGCATTTTTTTTAATTCCATGTTATGAAAGTGTCCACCTGGCTTTGAGTAGCTGCTGGAACTGTTAAGCTTGTTTTTAGGAGAGTGACACAGATTATAAATAAGATTAAGTTACAGGGTAATTGGAGGAGCTGAAATGCTGTAGGATACTCATTCCTTACACAGAGCAGCCTGACATGCTCTGCACCCAGTGACAGAACCTGAGGCACAATTTTCATGTAGCCAGTAGGAATTTACTTTTCCCACATACCAGGATTTGTGTAACATCATTTAACGCCTCATGCTGTAGTAATTTTCCATCTCCTTTTTTTACCTTTCATTAAATGTATGTCATTGTTTTACAAGTTTGATGTTTTCAAGTGCATATAATACACCTGGGCAGAGTTTACACCTTCCTTGCTGCCTCTGAAAGATCTCTGTCTGCAAATGACTGTCAGAGGCAGAGACACATCTCTAGCAGAGACCTGAACCTGACATCAGAAACTGATTCTCAGTCAATCTAAAATACATAAGTGGTCTCCAATCAGCTTGAGGCTCAGCATTTAACTTTCTGAAATGGTGCTGGACTATTAAATAACACAAAGGGCACATGTTTTCCAACCTAATGGAGATTTTCTTTCTATTTAGTTCCTAAAGCATCTTATATATTGTCTCTGTTGTGATCCAGACTAAATCCTGTTTGTCTACTTCTTTCTTCTTTATGGAGCAAATAATTCTGTATCAAATTTTCAGCTTTTATTGGTACTTATCAAGCACTCCTGCTTTGTTCACCCAGTACTCAGTGAGATATAACTTGTGATGTATTTGCAGATTATAGATGTATAATAATCTGGATACTAATTAGATATTAATTTAATTCAAAGTTCAAGATCTATTGTGATTTAGTTTATGATATCTCTTCAGCCTCTAAGCTGACTTATGACCCCTTACTCCACTGAGATCCATGCACTGAGTAAAAGAGTTGTCAGTACTCCTGGGGAATAACAAAAAAGCTCCCTGGTCACATATTCAAATATATTAAACTATTGTTTCAAATAACTATAGCATTTGCATCCAAATAAAAGTCTCCAATCAAATGTACCCTGTGGCTCTGAAAGCTGCTATCATAAGGCTCCCAGAGAGATGCTGTGGGTCTCAGCTGGATGAAAGGCCAAGGGCCTTTCCTGAATCCTTTTCTCCCCACAGACTTACTCCACCATCAGAGATTGTGTTCTTAAAACATTATAAAAGCAACAGGCCAGAGGAGTGGGCTCAAACATTCAGAATGACCTTAGATTATTATAAAAATTATCTATTAGATAACTATAAAAAATTGCTTGGACCACGCTAAGACAGTTTTTCTTTTAAAAGTGTTGATAGGTAAAAGAGCATTTGAGCAGACTTTTTTGGAAGACAAACATTATAAGGTTACTGTAAGATCATAGGTTTTTTCAGCTAACTGGAACATTATAAACAATACGTTTTTTACAGATTTGTTGGTTTGGTGTGTGTTTTTTTTGGTGGGTTTTTCTGTTTGTTTGTTTGAATTTCTAATAAAAAAATGAAGTTTAATATGAAGAGAAAAATGCAATAATATGGTAACTACAAAATACTGAGCTGTGCCTAGCTAAATAAAACTTTTTCTTTTTTCTTTCCTGACAGAATCAAAGGAAATCAATAAGCTTCAAACTAAAAGCTTGGCCCAAGTAAAGAGAAATTTTAGAATGTAGGAGTCATGACTGTTCTTTCAGACATGTGCCTCAATAGAGTAAGGCAGGAGAAAAATAGCTTGGTGCAAGAGCTACTCAGTCACATTTGGGGTTTATGAGCACAAAGATCAGTGTACTGTCACGTTCTTCCAGGGCTGTGTCTCACAGCACTTTGGGAAGGATATTTTTTATGATTTTAGAGATTGTGTATATGCTGGGTTGGATGCTACACATACAGGGACTAGGGGACAAGCTTGAATTGTGGAATTGTGATAGGGACACTATAAAATGCTGGACTTGAAAAAATTGTTAGAAATTATTATATATAGGCTTTTGGGCTGATGGAGAAACTTGCAAACCAGTTCAATTGCTAGAAGCACTTATAGTAGGTATAAATTTTGCCTGAAGTATTTTCTCATGCCATCCTGGGTGTGTAGACCAATATTTGTCTATGATCCTTCATGTCTTTAATAATCAGTTATGCTTCTGGAAAATCAGAATTTATTTTCCTAATAGGTAAAACAACCTATGGCAAACAGGGTTCATTTTTAGGTTTGTCTGTCTTTATCCAGAACTGCTGAGAGAGATTTTTGGGACATACATACTGCTTTCCAGAAACTTTAATTACAGGGTAGTTGGCTGGACAGTTAACCTACTGTGAGTTTCCTACAATGTGACATTTTCAGCTTATGTGTCTGCTCTACAAACGACTTACTCCTTTGTTTTCATACACTGGGTTTGTGCAAAAGATTGTTTTACTGGATCTCAAAAGTGTCACCAAGGGGTAAAATTTAAAAACACTATTACCTCAGAGGAAGCAGCTGTTTGTATTAGCCATGGTATAGCAGCTAAGAGCTTTGGGTTGTCATATGGCTAATTTATGAGTTGCACTCTAAAATACATGACTCATAGTGTCTTATGGTGTGCTCCTGTAGATATAATGGCTTTGTAACTCATGTTGTAAGGAGAGTTCAGAAGTGTTGTGGTTCAGTCAGCTGCTGACCAGATGTATTATTGTCATTACCTTTGGCATAATGTTATAATGTAACAGATCTAATTTCTTTGTCTTACAAATATCTTAGCTCTTCATAATTTGAGGAACTGCATTGTTATTGGCATGAGTGGCTGGTATCAACAGGAGGAAAAATCTCTTTTCATTTTGCAAATTCCAGCTTTTACAATGATTATGTGCAACTTTATTCCACTCTCTTTTATTTTTTAGCTAATTACAAGGCTGACCTCCACTCAGAATCTTATTCTTCTCCAATAAGAGCCAGCATCTTTGTTATTATAATCCAGTATATCTGTGGCTGGAATAAATAAGGCAGTCATTCATCGATGGCACATAAATGTTAAAAATGCTAAACCAATTGTTTTAAAATTTAAAGGAGTAATGATTCATTGAGATGCATTATTAATACACATAAATTATTGAGTTGGCTCACTAGTGCAGCTACAGTTTAAAGATGGGCTCATGGTCCCTCGAGGGGCTGCGGTCCCGTGTAGAAAAGTGCTCTGCCAGCTGGCCAAACTGCAATATTGTGTCAGCTGAGAGCAGAGGTACCTGTGCCAGGCTGGACAGCAAGCAGGAGGCAGTGGACTGTGTGTGCTTGCAAGCACACAGTGTACATGGGGAGGAAAACATGAGAAAAAGGTTATACTTGCTTTTGGGAAATTGAAAGAAGACAACCTAGTAGTAGCAACTCCTTATTAATGGAAATTAAATTAACACAAACCAATCTATTCTGTGTCTGTGCCTCTGTGTCTTTGATTTCTCTTTTCCCTTTCTGCCATCTAAAGAATTTTATGTATTTACTTACCTAACTATCCTTTTTTCCTCGATGCAATTAAGCACTGGGAAATGCACTGTGCTTCTACAGTGACCTATGCATTAAGTTAGTCTAAATTGTGCACTGCTTATGCAATTTCTCTGAAGAAACAGTCTGGACTCTAAGGACTAAATTCTGCCCCAAATGAAATCAATTGGATTGCTTGTTCTAACTATGATGAAGTTGAGAATACACCAAGAACTATTTCCTTCCAGAAGCAAGAACTTACAGATTCACAGGCTATTCTGAGATGGAGAGGACCCACAAGGATCATGGAGGCCAACTCTTATGTAAATGTACCCCACACAGGGATTGAACCCACAGTTTTGCTGTTATTGGTACCATTAGCACCATGCTCAGACAAATAGAGCTAAGAGCTGTTGAAAAGGGGTTCATAGGTCATGATTCAGATGAATGGGCTTGATCTAAATGTCATATTTAAACATAATCTGTATGGAAGTAAAGAAAGTTATGCTTGGCTAAGGATGGGTTGATACTTAAAAATTTCCAGTCGTACCTTTCAAATATAACTGGTACAAAGATTATCGAACCTTTTGGATCAAAACTGCCAACTTATTTTCCATATTAATTTTTAGTTCCTTTATTTTTGTTAAATAAAAAGAAAACAAAAAAGAAAAGAAAAAGAGAAAAAAAAACTACCAGAAATGCAAAATCATGTAATTGAAGATGTGGTTTCTTTGATGAACAAAGAATGATTCCCCCAAGATGTGCCATTCCCTAAATGCTTGGTATTCTCCACTCTTTCATTTTGCCCATTTGTCAGACATAGCATCCAACAGCTGATTCCCAGAATAGAGAAAAGCTGGCCTTTAAACACATGTCAGGTTTCAGTAACTCCTCTGGAACCTCTGTTATGGACATGCATAGTTTTACAAGGCTTAATGAAAAAAATCCAGTCCTATATGCAGTATCCCATTATTATCTGCAAATAACTTAAATTCCACCAGCTACCAATTAATCATTATAAGTTTACACTGATGCAACAGGATTTGAGCTAAAAATGCACATCAAGTTTTTTGGAGTAAGAGACAGATGCTTTGGTTTCCTCTTTGACATATTGCCTAGGAAGATGGAATAGTTTTGATGATGGAAAGATTATTGTGATGATGCATTTTGCTGTGTCTCATACACATTAAAGCAGCATATAAGGTGCAATAGACTATATATTTCTCCTCCATATCGCTTAGCTATGCATCTAGTTGTATTGAAAGCAGCAAATATTGATTATAGGTTAAAGGCAATTAAAATAATGGACCCATAGCTGGCAGAAACTGCCAAAGGATTTTTGGCACTGACAGCATTTACCACATAAGCAATGACTGTCAAATTTAATGAGCAACCATGTTTTCCAGGAATAAGCATTTAATATTCACTCAATTTTATTTTAAAGAATGCAATTTTTATTAAATTTGCGAGTAGACAAATTTTTAAAGGGGAAAATGAAAGTATAACAAAGGTTCTAAGTACAACTGAAAGTGATTCAACATAAAGGAATCACACAGCAACCAGATTGTAATGTAGCATAAGAGAAGAGAGACTCCCTTAGGCTACCTGTAATGGAAAGTCCTTGCTTTCTGCAGAAGTCTCAGGATATCACTGTACACAGCCAAGGCAGCTTTTTCATTTTTGTTGTGTCTGTGCTTAGGCTAACCCTATCAAGCATGAGCCAAGGCTTTCAGCTGAGCTTGCTGTCAGCACAGCTAATTGCACAGGTAAAAGTGGCTTTGTCACAAGCCTTTGGGTGGCACATAGCTGAACTGCCTTGGCATAGGCTGGAAAGAAAGTTTCTCTTCCAAGAACTGCAATTCTTTCCTGCTTTTACTCTGATGCAACCCTTTGCCAGAGCCACACATTACTCAGCCTGCGTCCCCAGGTGCCATTGAGACCACACTNAATTATTATATATATATTTTATATTATTATAATGTATTAATATATATTGTCACACAATTAACTATCTTTCTACTGTGGAAGAGGAGCTAGTGTCTTGTTTATTTTCCCTGTATATGGTAGTATATATATATAAACAGTATCATTTGCAGCAATTTTCGGCGTCCTTTTGCATAGACACCCAAGGTTTTACTGCTTCCATTCAAGTACCTCAGAGGCTGCATTTTTATGAAGTTTCACAAGTATGCCATCATGTCCCTCTGGGGTTCATATTGGAACAAGTACTATTTAATATATTTATTAATTACATAGATGAAGGCATTGAGTGCATCCTCAGTAAATTTGCAGATGACACCAAGCTGAGGGATGCAGTTGAGACACCTGAAAAATGGAATACCATCCAGAATGACCTAGACAAGCTCAAGAAGTGACCCTTGGGAACATCAAGACGTTCAACAAAGTGCAGTGTCAGATGCTGCAGCTGGGTAGGGGGGATCCCAGACATGAGAGTGGCCTGAGGAGATGAACTTAGGGTAGGTGGTGGATGAAAAGCTGGGTATGAGCTGGCAAGGTATGGTTGCAATGCAAAAAGTGAACTATATCATCAAGAGAAGTCTGGCAGCAGGCTGAGGCAGGATGTAGCTCACCTGAATACTGTGTCTGGCTCTGGAGCCTTCAACACAAAAGGGAGGTGAGCCTGCTGAACAGAATCCAAAGAAAAGCCATGGANATTCTGCCCCAAATGAAATCAATTGGATTGCTTGTTCTAACTATGATGAAGTTGAGAATACACCAAGAACTATTTCCTTCCAGAAGCAAGAACTTACAGATTCACAGGCTATTCTGAGATGGAGAGGACCCACAAGGATCATGGAGGCCAACTCTTATGTAAATGTACCCCACACAGGGATTGAACCCACAGTTTTGCTGTTATTGGTACCATTAGCACCATGCTCAGACAAATAGAGCTAAGAGCTGTTGAAAAGGGGTTCATAGGTCATGATTCAGATGAATGGGCTTGATCTAAATGTCATATTTAAACATAATCTGTATGGAAGTAAAGAAAGTTATGCTTGGCTAAGGATGGGTTGATACTTAAAAATTTCCAGTCGTACCTTTCAAATATAACTGGTACAAAGATTATCGAACCTTTTGGATCAAAACTGCCAACTTATTTTCCATATTAATTTTTAGTTCCTTTATTTTTGTTAAATAAAAAGAAAACAAAAAAGAAAAGAAAAAGAGAAAAAAAAAACTACCAGAAATGCAAAATCATGTAATTGAAGATGTGGTTTCTTTGATGAACAAAGAATGATTCCCCCAAGATGTGCCATTCCCTAAATGCTTGGTATTCTCCACTCTTTCATTTTGCCCATTTGTCAGACATAGCATCCAACAGCTGATTCCCAGAATAGAGAAAAGCTGGCCTTTAAACACATGTCAGGTTTCAGTAACTCCTCTGGAACCTCTGTTATGGACATGCATAGTTTTACAAGGCTTAATGAAAAAAATCCAGTCCTATATGCAGTATCCCATTATTATCTGCAAATAACTTAAATTCCACCAGCTACCAATTAATCATTATAAGTTTACACTGATGCAACAGGATTTGAGCTAAAAATGCACATCAAGTTTTTTGGAGTAAGAGACAGATGCTTTGGTTTCCTCTTTGACATATTGCCTAGGAAGATGGAATAGTTTTGATGATGGAAAGATTATTGTGATGATGCATTTTGCTGTGTCTCATACACATTAAAGCAGCATATAAGGTGCAATAGACTATATATTTCTCCTCCATATCGCTTAGCTATGCATCTAGTTGTATTGAAAGCAGCAAATATTGATTATAGGTTAAAGGCAATTAAAATAATGGACCCATAGCTGGCAGAAACTGCCAAAGGATTTTTGGCACTGACAGCATTTACCACATAAGCAATGACTGTCAAATTTAATGAGCAACCATGTTTTCCAGGAATAAGCATTTAATATTCACTCAATTTTATTTTAAAGAATGCAATTT
This sequence comes from Notiomystis cincta, assembly GCA_013398075.1. Classification (NCBI taxonomy): domain Eukaryota; kingdom Metazoa; phylum Chordata; class Aves; order Passeriformes; family Notiomystidae; genus Notiomystis; species Notiomystis cincta. The sequence continues at coordinate 91,883 of VZRX01018626.1, read as the reverse complement.
TTATTAAATTTGCGAGTAGACAAATTTTTAAAGGGGAAAATGAAAGTATAACAAAGGTTCTAAGTACAACTGAAAGTGATTCAACATAAAGGAATCACACAGCAACCAGATTGTAATGTAGCATAAGAGAAGAGAGACTCCCTTAGGCTACCTGTAATGGAAAGTCCTTGCTTTCTGCAGAAGTCTCAGGATATCACTGTACACAGCCAAGGCAGCTTTTTCATTTTTGTTGTGTCTGTGCTTAGGCTAACCCTATCAAGCATGAGCCAAGGCTTTCAGCTGAGCTTGCTGTCAGCACAGCTAATTGCACAGGTAAAAGTGGCTTTGTCACAAGCCTTTGGGTGGCACATAGCTGAACTGCCTTGGCATAGGCTGGAAAGAAAGTTTCTCTTCCAAGAACTGCAATTCTTTCCTGCTTTTACTCTGATGCAACCCTTTGCCAGAGCCACACATTACTCAGCCTGCGTCCCCAGGTGCCATTGAGACCACACTGCCTGTGCTAGCTAAAATGTGAAAGCAAGTCTAGGGCAATTTCTTAGTCTTTCTACACCTCCACTCAAGGTATGTGGGGTAGGGAAATTTATTCTGCTTTAAATGTCACTTTTTTCATCCTGAATTGCTGCCTGACTGTCTGTCAGGAGAGAGAAGGAAAGGAACAAACTGTACCATTGCACCTCCTGAACATCATTGTATGCTCACAACACACAATGGATCACTACCAGGTCTTCAAAGAATGGGCCTCCTTAAATGATGACCTGCTGCTACAGCTCTAGAGCAACTTCAAAGAGAGCCAAGCAGATAATTCACATAGTCTCGGGTTTGCTCCATTGAAGATATAAACTTTAAGGAAAGAAGAAAGAACAGTAGTTTGTAGAAAGCACTTCACTGGCACAGAGGGAGAAATAGAGGAAATGATGATGAAAANCACCAAGCTGAGGGATGCAGTTGAGACACCTGAAAAATGGAATACCATCCAGAATGACCTAGACAAGCTCAAGAAGTGACCCTTGGGAACATCAAGACGTTCAACAAAGTGCAGTGTCAGATGCTGCAGCTGGGTAGGGGGGATCCCAGACATGAGAGCAGCCTGAGGAGATGAACTTAGGGTAGGTGGTGGATGAAAAGCTGGGTATGAGCTGGCAAGGTATGGTTGCAATGCAAAAAGTGAACTATATCATCAAGAGAAGTCTGGCAGCAGGCTGAGGCAGGATGTAGCTCACCTGAATACTGTGTCTGGCTCTGGAGCCTTCAACACAAAAGGGAGGTGAGCCTGCTGAACAGAATCCAAAGAAAAGCCATGGAGATGATCAGAGGGATGGAGCACCTCTTCTGTGAGGAAAGGCTGAGAGAGATAGGGCTGCTCAGCCTGGAGAAGAGAAAGCTTTGGGATAACCATGAAGCACCTTCCAGTACCTAAATGGGGCTTATGGGAAAGCAGATTTTTGACAGGACAAAGGATAATGATTTCCAGTTGAAAGAAGGTAGATTTAGATATAGCTATTAGCAAGAAATTCTTTACTGTGAGGATGGTGAGGTGTTGGAACTGGTCACCCAGAGAAGTTGTGGGTGTCCCATCCCTGGAAGTATTTAGCACCAGGTAGGTTGAGGTTCTGAATAACCTGGTCTGGAGGAAGGTGTCCCTGCCCATGGCAAGGGAGGTGGAACTGGATGATGTTTAAGGTGCCTTTCAACCCAAGACATTCTCTGTCTCTATGATTCCTCAAATGAAGGTAATCAACACGTGCATATTTATCCTGCTGTAAAATTTGGCTCCTTCATCCCTTCCTGAGTGTCTGAAATCTATCTACTCAGAAACAGTGCCTGCTCTGAGAAAACATTAAGTAATACTGGTTTTAATGTACTGTGAAGGAATTTGATGTGATGCAATAATTGTGTTACCACAGCGCTCTGAACTGGCTCCTGAGATTCAATTTAGTAACAAATGAGTTCATGTCTTACCCCATAACTAACCAGGCCAAGTTACATGTCTTTCTGTGCAAAAGCACCTTATGTCATTGGGGACAAAAAATTGAGACTTTGCTAAATCAGACAGCAAATGTGTTACCATTTACTATTCATTATTATTTCATTTATCTATGTGAGAAACAATAAAAGAGAGTTCAACTCTGCAGGAGCCAGCAAAATTAAAATATGATAACTGTCCAAAAGAAACAGAAAGATGTAGGCAGTCAATTCTGAATTCTTAGCCATAAAAGTTGAGAAGAATTTTATCTAAGGCAGCATCATGGAAACCTATTTAAATAATCTTCCTCAAGGTTTATTTGCATGCAAAAATATACTAAATACAAGAAGCATGTTAAACTAAAATGTCTTAAACTGAAAGAGGCCCTGGAACATGATCTATTAATAAAGAGATCAGACTGATTATTTTCCTTTAGTTTGAGCACATGGAAAAGCCTTTCATATAAAATAAGTAATTCTATTCAAAACACTGCTGTCTCATATAACCATAGCAATCTTGAATTACACTCTAAATAACAAGTTTGAATTGAACAAATGAATCCTGGGTAAAACTCCACTGACCTCAAAAGCTTTACAGTAAGGATGAATTTTAACTGATATATTTAAGAGGTGTATGATATGCAGATAACCAAAACATGAATGAGAGGTAATTTTTGTATAATTCTATGATAAAATTTAAAAGAAAACTTGTAACAAACATTACCATATCGTACCTTATGATACCACATTAGTAATAAAGTATTTTTTTATATATGTTTCTTTATTGTGCTATTTAGGCTTTCCTTAAACAATGACCATATGAGTCTATGAAATACAAAATATTGAAGTATAAGATGCCTCATGAGCATTACAGCTGACAGGTAAATGAGAGCAAAAAGAAGCTAAGCATACTAAATTTGATGATTTGTAATTCAATTATAAATATCTCCGGAAAACAGATAGTCACAATAAAATAAAAGAGGCTTTATTTTAAATAAAAATACATTTGTTTCTTCAAGATATGGAGATGAAAACTGGGATAATGCACTTTAAATTTTATGCTGTCTTATGAAATGTGAGCAGCTGTACTAGATCAGACCAGAGAATAGCTGACTTTTGCAACTATAAGCTCAAGTTCAAGCAACTACTTAGAAGTGACTCTGTTTTAAGCAATTGGACAAAGTAACTACTCTAACTGCATGGTTGTCAGTCCTTGTTGCCCTGTCCCAGGTCTTTATATCTGACGCTTTTATAAAACCACAAAAGTTTTTGGTTTTGATTGTGTAACGATCTTCATCTAAAACCAAAGAGGAAGCTGCTGGTCTGCATATTCCGATAACAAAAAGATCCATTAAGATGAATATCTGGCTGAATATTTTTAACTTGGATTTTTTATATCTAGTTTTCTTTTTTTTTTTTCCCCTAGGTGTGGCACCTGATTTTTGGCAACAGTTAAATAGGACCTTGACATTTGTGGCCATAACAACGTGCCTGATGTGGGTATAGATAGGTGCTGCCATTGCCATCTGTCTGCAGCTCTAATGTGGGCTCCTGGCAACACCATGGCTGGCAAATATGGGATTTGGAGGTGGATGAGAATTGATGTGAAACTTAAAAATCCCTAATAACAACAGGTCTTCTAAGTAAACTGTGGAGACATTGGAGGGAGACTTACATACAGTCAGGAATGAAGGACTTGAAGTATCAGGGGGCACTTTCTAATACAGGCTCCTTGTGTAGTACCACTGCAACAGCTTTTTAAATTGGCTACTAACTAAGGACTTTTTAAATTAGAATTATCATCCCTGAAATGACCAACATTTAGCTTTTTTTTTCTCGTTGCCTGTTTCTCTTACAGAAGTTCTTGCAGAAACTTGAAAGAATGGTCAAAGTGGAAAGTGGGAAACCCTTTACATGCTAATTCCTGAGTGAAACGCAATATCTGACCTTTGGTCTCCTGCCTTGAATATTGTGTGCAGGTTTGGTCACTGCAGTAAAAGAAAGGTACTAAGCTTTTAGAGGAGGGCCATGAGGATGATGAAGGGCCTGGAGGGGAAGCCAAATGAGGAGCGGCTGAGGTCACTTGGTCTGTTCAGCCTGGGCAAGAGGAGACTGAGAGGAGACCTCATTGCAGTCTGCGACTTCCTCATGAGGGGAAGAGGAGGGACAGACACTGATCTCTTCTCTCTGTTGAGACCAGTGACAGGACCTGAGGGAATGACCTGAAGCTGTGCCAGGGAAGGTGTAGGCTGAATATTAGAAAAAGGTTCTTCACCCATTGGGTTGCTGGGCACTGGAACAGCTCCCCAGGGAAGTGGTCACAGCACCAAGACTGGCAGAGTTCAAGGAGTGTTTGGACAATGCTCCCTGGCACATGGTGTGTCTCTTGGGGATGGTCCTGTACAGGGATGGGAGCTGTATTAAATAATTAAATATGTGGATCCCTTCCAACTCAGCATATTCTCTGATTCTGAAAAGCAATTGAGATTCTGCAGTTTTGCCTGAAGTTGGTTTGTCTGAAGGATTCTGTTTCTGGAAGCGCATAATTTTCGTCCAACAGGCAGGTGTGTCCAAAGCATGACTATATGGTCAGGCACACCTCCAAAGGCTTGGATTTGATAGTTGGACTTGTAACCTGCCTATAATAAAGCAGATTGAATTTTTGCACTGTGGGATTTTGGTCAGAGTCCAGATACCCCTTTTCCAGCAGACCTTTGTGATTCTGACGAAAACCAAGAGGTCTGACGATATCTTGAGCAGATTTTCTCCAGTGTCTACTACTTGCATAGTGAATTTTCTCCCTGTACTTGGCAAATTACCTTTTAGAGTCTCATGCTTGTTTTGAAAAATAAGCTGTGTGTATTGGGAAGGAAAAGGAATATTCATGTAATATTTGTGTATTTCCAAAGAGATTACCAGAGGTCATTCAAGTTTTCTAGCATTTCTGTTATGATCAGACAGTGCTGAAACTAGATGGAATATCTTTAGTGACAAATTCATATCAGGATTCTTATTTATTTTCACTCAATTTGGAGAAACGTTTCTCAGAATATAGTTTGCAAGAGGGAAATCTACTGAAATCATATGCAGGTGAATCCTGCATATGATGACAGGATTTATTTTCTGCTCTGACACTATGTAGGGGATTAGGATGATGTTGCTGCTACAGCTAGGATTTAAAAAATGTCATTTTATAATAAGGGGAAACTTCTTTCAATGCACTGCAACTCTTGCAGGACAGGCAAGTCCTCTCTCCTATCCGTGTTTCCAGTTGCATAAAAGGAGAACATTATTTTCTGCCTGTGTCATAAGTTTCAGGCTTTGATATTTTCCTATACTAATAGTCCAAACTTAGGGAGAAAATTGACATTTCACTGTGAATTTCAGAAGTTATTTGGCAATTAGTGTTTAGCTGCTCAAAGGCCAGATATGGATTTCACCTGTGTAATTTTATAGCCCTCCTAAACTAAACAAATTTCCTTCAGATATGCATTGGTAGAAATCAAAGGTGAAACAGGATTACTTGTAAAGGCATATCATGTTATCTTTATCCATGTAAAAGTTCAGAAGAATTATAACACCGTAGAGCTGTGCTCAAGGGAGCCAGATTTTTGCAAAGAGATGAGATTAAAGCCTCTTTTGATGCCACCTGTCCTTAAAGTTTATGAATCTATGAATGGATGGTCACAGACTATTTAGAGACTTTCTTAATGTTCACAACACAGCATTAGATATTACAGAAATCCACTATGTGTTAAAACTGATTGTATAATATTTTGTAATCACATTTTAAACCCTTTTCAACTTTTATGTTAACTTGGGGAAAATTGTTTAGAAGTGTCAGCAATAAGCTTTCTGTGCCTTCTTGTCTGATGGTGCTGGGCATGCGTTGTTTAGAAGCATGAAATGCAAGAATGTCATACATTAAAATATAGTAACATAAAATTGGTTTATGTTTCTGTGAACACATTTTCTTCATTAACATAATTTCCAATTCTGGATGATAATATCTAAGGCAGAAAAATGCCCTTTGTTCCAACAATGGCTCTGGTTTCATGGTAATGTGATCAATTGAAATGGTAAGGTAGCATTACAGATCTTGTACAGATGTGCTGAACAATGATTAAAAGTCAAGAAAATTCATCAGAGGCCAGATCTGCTCCTCTGCCAGGTGATAAGTGCTGAGAGAAGAACAACTGAATTGTCTAAAACCTGTGACTTCTAGTCTTGAAAAAACACTTTTTTACTCCATTTTTTCTCAATATGTATTCCATATGGGGGCATAGCACGGATTTTCAAGTCTACATCCTGATACTTCTGTGCACCTTCACAGACCCTTTAACATACAATTAGATCCAGAATTTTATTTGGACAGGATATTACATATTTAAGTCATAATGTTATCACAGAATCAGGGAAAAGTCTAATTTGGAAGGAACTCCTGGAGATAATCTCATTGAACCTTCTGCTGAAGACCTGGCTTCAAATGAGGTTATCCAGGGCCCTATAAGTAGGATCTTGAAAATATCTGATGGGGGAGATTTTATCTCTTCTATTTCAGTGTTTATCTGTTCTTATGGTGAGGAGGTCTATTAAAATATCAAGACAGAATTTCCCCTGAAACAACTTCTGCCTGATACCAATCCTTCCAATGTGTGTCCTTGTGAAGGGAGTACATCTGGCTTCTCTATAAAGCACTGAAAGGCTGTGATTAGATTCTTCTTGAGACATCTCTTCTCTATGGTGAACAAACCCAATTTCTTCCACCATTCTTCATATGTCAGGTCCTCTAACCCCCTCATCATCTTGGTGACCCTCTGCTGGACTCTATCCAACTTATTAGTTTCTCTCTTCAACTGTATAAACTGGACATAGCTTTCCACTGTAGCCTGACAATTGTAAATTAAACTGAAATAATCACATTCTTTGGTCTGCAGTTTAGTTCCTCTAATGATGCATCCATGAGCATGATTTCCTTTCTCTGAGCAAGTTTTCTTGCATCCTTATAGAGCTTTGATTAAATGAAATCTCTGGAGCCCAAGATGTATCTTAGGACATACTACATTGTGGAATTCCACAGTTACATTGGGTTTGTGTGAATTTGGGTCAGGAAATTAAAGACTCTCTTTATCAAACCAATACATTTTACAGATTTCTGAATAATTTGCAGCACTGTTCCCTTTTCCCCCCTGAGTGACAAAGTGCTAGCTCATCCACAAGCTTTTGGAAAACAGTAGCTTGACCATCATCTAGAAAAAAAAGAGAATTAAGAACTGACAAATACCTGTGTGTCTGCACGGTATTTGTGAATAACCAAAACTCTTGGTAGATTCAATGTCAAATTTCTGTCTTGAGTATTTGTAGAAGAATTTTGGGTTCAATCACAGAGGAAAAAAAAACCAGAATGGAAAGCAATTAATTGAATCAATTAAAATGATGAATACTTCCAAGAAAATACTGACCTACATGCAGCTGTACGGAAAGCAGAAATAGTGATTATTTATTGAGTAAATTAGTCATGTACAACTATTTACTCAACTTTAAAAGTCTAATTTTCAAAATCCACGGGGGCTCTGAAAAACATAAATCTATTCTGTTTTTGTAAGACATGGGTTACAGAGTACACATTGTTTAGATCATCCTTTGATGTGATGTTGACAGACTTTCTGTCTTTTGTTTTTTTTGTGGTACCTACTCACCAGTCCTTCATCATTATTAAGAATATTTTAAGAATGTTGCTTGGGGTATGCTCCCCTTAAGCTCTTAAAAAAATTAGAAAGCCTCAGATTGGTAAAGCCACTTATCTAAAACATTTATAGAGTATTTGTCTACATTAAGAAGCAATAATACATCTTGAAGGTTCCAAAAATTTACTAGCATGCAATCATGGTCACCCTTTTCCTTAGCCACAGCTGCTCAGCACATCAATTAGAGTATGACTGGTTTTCCAGGGAAATATGAGGGTACCCAAAACTCTACTTACTCCATCAAGAAGTGGGATATATAAATGTTAACTCTTGTGAGGAAATGAAAAACTCATAATATTTAGCCAAACATTAACCAAAATACATTCTTACCATCGGTATGTTAAATAAATATGTTAAATAACATATGTTAAATAACATATGTTAAATATATTAAATATGTTAAGTCTTTGTATATTAACATAAACAAATATCTTTGCACAACATCTCTACTATGACCTCTGTAGTATTTTCAAGGAATTTTTTTCCCCTTGACATTTAGTCGCAACACATTTTTTCCGTATTAAGAATACCTCCAGTGTGTGAGGAGATGAGTTATTTTTGTTACCAAAATACCCTCAGAGAAGAAATCAATACACTGAGCTCACCATCTAGAGTTTTAATGATATTTAAGACATTAAGTAGTAACAGATGCACCTTAAAGAACTAATTGTTCACATCAGTAATATAAAGTTTGCTGTTTATATTTGCCAATGAAAGAACTTCTTAGAAGTAAAGGCAAGTAAAATCATGGAGAAGATAAATTTGAGCCTGCAAAGAAGAATCTTACATGGCTCCAGAACACCTGAAACAAATCCATTTTTTTCCCCTTGACTAGCATATACATTTTTCCTTTAAACCCCAGCAACTTGTTCTGTCAAATCTGGGACATTTGGTCAATTTCTCACTTAATAGATCTCTCTTCTCTCTCTCTGGCTTCTCATGTCCCACCTGTATTCTTGGAAATGATGCTTCTTCACCCAAATCTGTTTTGTTTGTTTGTCCATTTTCAATACACCGTGGCTCCTGCTCTTTTTCTCATTTTTCCCTCCCCAGTGAGTCTCTGTTAGCTCTCAGAAGCTTCAGTCTTTCTTCAGCCTCCTGGGCTGCCTGCCTCTCTTCCATTAGGCTTCATGCACTGCACAGGGACCACGAGTCTCCCTCTCATTTCCACTGTGCAGGAGCTGGTCACCCACTGGACCTGGGTGCAAAGATCCAGGGGTGGGGAAGGGAAGTAGCATTAGCATCATTCATCTGGTAGGGAGCTGCAGAAGCCTTTGTCTTTCTCTGCACATTTTTATTTTATTTTTCTCTGCTATTTTTACTAGCAGCAAAATTAACCCTCAGTATTAGGCTAACTTGCATAGTAACTTTATTACAGGAAAAATTCAACATCAGAAGGATTAATTGTATTAATTCATCACTGACATGATTTGTCCCTGTAACTATTATTTGCAAAACCCATAAATATACAGTGCTTCTCTTAGGTGCTCCAGGACTCCAGGAACTTGGTATTTTGGAAAATGTTGTTTTGAAAACACCCATAGGAACCATGAATATGCTGTGCCCTTTCAGAGCAGGTTGCTCTGTCTGCATGAGCTTGTGGAAATGCCAACATTAACATCTCTATACATCAGAGTTTGTCCATTTGGAAGATCAACATAATAAAAAATATCTCCCAGGTGGGTAGTGAGATTGGGTACAAGTTTCACACTTGTAAAATAAATTATGTTAAAAAAATATCTACAAAATCAAACCAAACTCTATATAATAAACCTGACCTGATTCCTTTGCATTTTGGAAATACATCAAGATTATAATCTATGGTTTTGTTACAGAAAAACTTAGAAACACGGTAGACATCTGGTGTGTCATAAATGTAGTAGTAGAATGAAGAATTGACCTCTGAGATCAAAATTCACCCAACAAACTAGCCAAAGTATTATTTTTATACAACTTCACTTTACTATTTTTATACTCACAAACTTCCATCATAATTAAAGTAGAATCATGGCCAAAGCAATAGATGCTGAGCTCCTGCTGTCTCTTTTAGGGTGGTGGTGGTAGTGCTGGGGAGGTAAATATGCTAATTGTATAAAAACACTCTTTTCTAAATTGCCAGTACAGTCATACTCTTAACAGTGCAATAAAACCTAACATTACAAAAAAGTAGTGAAAAACTGTCTAAAGCCTGCAAGAAGAAAGACCAATTTTTTCTTGGCTTGTTTTAGTTTGTGTTTTATTATTTTTTCTCTGACAAAATGTTCAGAGATCACTGTAGGATGAAGAGCCACATTCTCTGGTTTTATATCTGAAAGAAAGTTTAAAAATCACTATCTTCCACTGCACTTCCACATAAATAACAAGATGAATTCTGATTTCTTGTCATGTTTTCATGCTGATTCTATTCTTTACATCAGAACTNGAAAAAAGTCTCCAGCCGGGCAAAAGTATGTAAACATTCCGGCTGCAAGGTCAGGCGAGCCGCCGTGAAGAGTCCTCCCGGCTGCAGTCCGAAGGCACAAAAAAAAAACCTTCCAGCAGGCGATGGGGAATACAAGATCATCCCACGACACTCTTCCAAGGTGGATTTACCCATGTTACAGACAACATTATGCAGGCAACTATCATGACTCAAAAATTGATGGCATTATTTGGTTTTCCTTCTATTTGTGTATCTTAAATATAACAATTTCAACATAAAGTGGGTGAGAATTACTCTGATGTTTCCAAGGCACAAGGCTGTATATTTTAAAGTACTCAAATGATAAAATGGTTATCTTAATTTCCATTGTATTAAAATGTTTGTGAATTTTAAGGACATTCAGAATAGTAACAGAACTTTGGTATCATAGAAAGTGGAAACCACATGTTAGTAGACTGCACTATGATAAAGTTTTCTTGTAGTAACTCAAGAATTCATATAAAACTAACATGAGGAAAAGTGAGTGGATTTTAAATCCCTATCTTGTGGCAACTGTATCTCAGTGCCCTTCTGGATGAATTTGAATAGATTTCAATCTGGATGAATGAAACAAATGAAAACTGAAAGAAAATTTTGGAGGATAAGATTCAGGAAAATGAAAATACTTGCTCGGATTTGGGATTGGTAATTCTTGATATGGTGTGGGGTAATTCCCTTTCATGACTCACAGCAATAGTCAGTGATGAGGAATAATTACTACTTCCTGTGTTCTTTCTCCTACTTGGCAGGAAGTTTTCCCTGCAAACATTTACAGGCTTTTATCTAATTTAATCAATCTAAAAAAATATGTTATGGTATAGTATTGTTCTTGAATAGAAAACATTTCCCTGGCATATCAGATGTCTGCTTTAACAAAAAAAAATCATAATCTTAACAATTTGCAAATTGCAAAACAATAAGGAACTTCATTTGTTATTTTGGTGGTAAATTAGAGAAGCACAGTGAGAGTTAATGAGTAAAGCATCAAATAAAGTATTTTCCAGCTTAACCTGATGAGAAACAGGTTTCTTAAGTATTCTCTTTGCTTGTTGTTACAAGCCATCAGCTTCCAGGTTTCTCTCTGAATTGACAGGGTGATCAAATCCTGCAGAGAGATTGTGTGGTGTTTGCCTGTTCTACCCCATGGCTTCTACCCCATGACACTTCCAATAAGTCTGAGATTGCCTTTTTTAGCACTGAAGTCCATTGTGTCTGGGTTATGAAAAATATGATGGAGATTAAATCTACCTCCCAAAATTTAAGAACTTAAATACAATTCAAAATACAGGGTGCTAATAATGAGAATAAAGAAGGTTGGTGAAAATATCACAGAAACCTCTTGCTGATGAAGTTTGATATTTTGCAAACATTATAGAGAAATAGAATCAGAATGGTGAAATCACAGGGCAATTCAGGTTGAAGGAAGCTCTGAAGATCTTTTAGTCCAACCCACCTCTCAAAGCAGGGATACCTTTTGTCAGATCTGGCTGTCTAAAGTCATATTCAAATGACTTCTGGAAACTCTCAGGAATGGGGACTCCAAAGCCTCTTAAGATAAACAGTTGCTGTATTTTATCACCCTCATGTAAAGAGATTTTTCTTTATAGCCAACTGGAATTCTCTTTGTTCCATTTTTTGTCTGTTGCTTCTTGTCCTGTTTCTGTGTACCTCAGACAAAAGTCTGGGTCCATTGTCTACAAACCCTCTCTTAGGAGAAGAAGACTAATTAGGTTTCTCCTCTGCTTTCATTTCTGCAGGCTAAATAAACCTCCTTGTCTTCCTGTCACCAAGGTTCCAGCTCCCTACTGATCATAATAGTCCTCCACTGAATTCTCTTGTGATTATTGATGCAACTCTTACACTAGTGGACAAAATTGGATGGTTTATTTCAGCTATGGCCCTCCAAGGACTGAGCTAAGAGTAATAATGACTTTCCTCGACCTGACAGTTATGATTTTGCTAATGTAGTCCACTACACATTAAACACAATCAGTACAAACATGCATTTTGGAGTCATGCTCAGTAGCAAACCAAGAATGTGTCCACCAGGAGCCTCACATCCTTTTCTTCTGAGGTGATTTCCAATCAATCAGTTCTCAAAGTCACTCCCACCTCAGCATCTCATGCAACACTTCCCAGGAATTCTAGATCTTGAGATACCCAAGTCACGAATTGGTTAATTTCTGCCTCTCAAAAAACTCACATAAAATGTCATTACCACTTTATTGAATTTGTGTTTGCACTTCTGAAAAAAACAGTAAGGAGATAGAGAAGTGAAATATATGTGGAACATATAAAACAGGTATCACAGCAAGTCATTACTACTCTGTGAAGAATGCTTTTATGTGCCTTGGAAGGACATTGCCAAGTAATTTTCACAAATATACTTCAAGTTTTATTGTTATTTTAGGCAACATAAAAAATTAACATACAGCCAGACAAAAGCTCTTAGATTCTTAATTGCAAGCATTACATTGCAAATGATAAATGAAAGACCTTTCTTCTAAATTGCTTGTAATACTCTCTCAAAGTCTGAAATTCACTGTCAGCTCAAGACTCTCCTTGTGCCTAGTGAGCCTCATCTGTAGGTTTGATTGTTTGGGGGTTTTTTTCTCTACATAGTAAATTTTTGTTATCTAATTCCTAATAAATCTTCTTTATGATATAGACTACCCAGTAACAGCAACTTTTACAGCCTTTTATTTTAACACTCAGTTATTTTACAGTTAATTGTCCAATTGACCTCTAAGGGGTCCACAATATCCTGTTTCATGCACTGCTACTTCATTCAGTCTTTTACAACTGTAAAATCAATATACAGTTATGTTACTCAAAGACCTGAAGGATGTGCACAAAGTGTTTTTGCCTACCCACCTGTAACATTTTAGAGCAACTTCTAGAGATCTTATTTTTTCTTTTTTTCCCCCTTTAACACAACATGCTTAAAATACAGCCATTAAAGGGTCGACTGTTGTGATAGATGCATACAGAATCGCTATTTCTCAACTTTCCATTCAGTGTGTGTTGAGATATTGACTTATTTTTTTTCCAGAAGATTGATGTTTACTTCTTAAACTGTTCAGAACAAAGAGGCCTTGAGTTGCTGTCATATGTATTTATTGACCTATGGTATTTACATTACTTTGGTCTTCTAAACTCTGTTCAAATGGTTGCTTTTGTGATGAACTGATTCTCTTAATTAGCATTTGGACAAAAGAGAGTAAGCAAGCATGTCTGAACACTGAAACCTGCATGTCCCACACCGCTGAGGTTCTCAGCACACTCATTAGATGTATTTTGGATCACTCTCATTAGACCTCTCAAAAACAAGTCCCAAGAACAATTGATTCCTGATTTATGTCATGTGGATGAAACTGCACCAAACCTGTGAAAAAATGTTTATCTCCTAGTCTTACAGGGTATTCCCTGCAGAGGACACTGGGATGGTTTTGGATGAATAAGTGTTAATTTTCTCCATAGTGATTAGTATGGGGCTGTGTTTTGCCTTTGTCCTGAAAACAGTGTTAGATAGACAGGGATGTTTTCATTACCCTTGAGTGATGCTTACACATCAACAAGGCCTTTTCTGCTTCTGTCATTGCCTGCCACTGAGAAGGCTGGGGGTGCACAAGGGGCTCGAGAGGGGACACAGGAGGGACAGCTGACCCCAGCTGACCACAGGGATTTTGCACACTGTATGGGACCATGCTCAGCAAATAAAGCTGGGGGAAGAAGAAGGAAGGGGAGGCAGATCTGGAGTCAAGACATTTGCCTTCCCAAGTCACCATCATGCATGGAGGAGCTCTGCTTTCCTGAAGATGGCTGAACACCTGCCTGCCCATGGCAAGTGGGGAATGAAATCCTTGTTCTGCTTTGCTGACACATGCAGCTTTTGCTTTACCTATTTAACTGTCTTTGCCTCAGCCCATGAGTTTTCTCACTTTTATTCTCCTGATTGTCTGAACCCCCATCTCATGGGGGCTAAAGAAGTGAGCTGCAGTGTGATATTTATTTGCAAGCTGGGGTTAAAACATGACCTGACACCCAGAGACAAACAAACACAAGGCTGCAGGCAGGTTTTTTATGTTAACGTAGGGGTTAGCCCCTGGCAGAGTGGACAGGAGAGTCTCTGCCATATGACTTGTGGCCAAAATCTCTTTCTTTCTTTTGTCTCATGTTCTAGATGCATAAATAAAGTCCATTCTCAGGGCTAGTAGGTGACTTTCAGGTTATCTCATCCTCACATATTGCAAAATCATTAGTAAAAGTTGATAATGCAGTGTCAGTAATATGATTTATTACATCCATGATATCTGCCTTCAGGAGAGGTTTATTTGAAAACCAGAGTTCATGGTGAATCACCTCCTGAAGCCATGTTTGACTTCAGTTGTGGAAATAAATTTATTGCATATAACCTGAATTAAAATATGTTTTAGCCTGTCTTTTCATTGCAAACCTTAGCCTAATGCTGTATTTTACAGATTTACAGCCTATTTCCAGATCATAACTTCCAAGTCCCTTTCTCATTGTTGCCTTTTATTTTCCAGTTAGGTAAGTGGAAGCATGTAGTATTAGGCATTCTTCTTCATGAGCTAGAGATACACTGAGCTTCAAATTACAACAATTTTCAGAGACAATTTTCAATGATTTTACTTCTGAATTTGGATGCATAATGAGATGTCTTAACGGAACACAACTACCAAACTCTGCAAACTTTTTGTCTCACGTTCTTTTCTTTTAAGTTATTACTGGTATGACGAGATTTCATTCCTCTGGCATGATGCATAGTTACTGAACAAAGTCAGAAGTTACTGAATTTATTTTTCATTTTCTTGAAGTGTTCTAAAGCCTCTTTCATAAAGAGGTCAATCGTGTTAATAATAATTTATCAACGTTTGTCTAATATTAATTTGTCTGATATAAACCCATTCATATCCAACATAATTTGTTTCTAACCATTGGGCACTTGCTAGACTTCCTCATTGTCTCGAACTCTTCATGAGCTACTGAGCTTGTTTATCATTGGCTATTTTTAAACACAAACTCCTTTTCACATTCTTTTTCTAATCTTCTTTTCTTACTTTTAGTTGCATGCCCAATATTATTCCATACAGTATTTAATGGATAATCTGAACTGATTGTTTCAGCTGAAAATACCATTACCAGTTTCCCCAATCCTCTGGATGAGCAATCTTTTGGTGTTTCTTCTCTGTCAGAATAAATGACTTTAAAAATCTCCTTTTTTTTTTTTTTTTCTTTTTACTAGGCACCTCCATGCACCACATATTCAGTGGCTACATATTCAGAAGTTGGATATTGCTCCCTTCTTGAGTTTTTTTGCTTCATAAACACATCTCAGTTTTTATTACTAACACTTGAGAAAGTTACTTAAAAAATCTAAAACTTTATTGGATTTTAGAGTCAAAAATTTCCCTCTGGTTACATAGAAACAAGCAAAAAATCAAGAGAACTAGGGATAAATTGTAAGTGCAATGTCAACAAACATAATTGCATATACTAAATATATTCTAGACTACTGGATTAAATTACTACAATTTTAAAATGCTAATAAAAAGTTATTATTTTAACAGTTAAAAGGAATGTTTAGAAAGAGGAGAAACTATTTTTCCAGTCATTGCTTTGGCACACAGTGCATTTACTATATTTAATTCTGTTTGTTAAAGTAATATTTACTTTATAGTTTCACCAAAGACATAGTGCTGTTAAATATTAATGCTTTTGGTGCTAGTGTTGGGCAAGATTAATGTATGGCTTGTGCTAAAAATCTCAGACTTATAATAAACACTGGAAGTGAAAACATCACAGCCTACTTGATAATAAATAATTTTAAATTATTTGTAGGTAAAAAAGTAATTGCTTTTATTACTTCATTAGTATAAAACAATGAATCATGTAAGTGAGGTTGGAAAGGGCTTCAGCAAGTCAGTCCCCTCAAAAGAGGACTATGGAAATTAGGATAGATTGATAGGGGCTATGTCCAGGATCTTGTAATCCTGGGTTAGTTATAGAATCTCTGCATTAGATTATTTTATGGATATGTCCCTTTTCTATCCAGAGTCCAGATATTCACCTGTATGTTGAAGAAATTAATGCACTTTTAGGTAGACCTTTTGAAAGTATATTATATTCCTCTCTTGTCTTTAGCAGTTCTTAGTGTGCTGATGCCAAACATTTAAGTAAATTAATTAAATCTAGAAAAAAAAATGGTATGAAAAATCACAAGATATGAAACCAGTAGAAATTAATTTTAAAATTGCTTGGTAAGATTTTGAGAGTGAGATAATTCTAACATAAAAAAAAAAAATCAAGGATGGTTTTCATCTTTAAAACCTGTTAAAACTTTTAGAATAAACAAAAGCACTGAATCAGAGGTTATTTACTGCTAACAGACCAGAAGCAGATATGGAATTTGGACACTGCAGCATTTATCTACCACCAGTTATATCTCTCCACAGTATTAGAAACTTTTCTTCTAATATATATATCCTCCTTGAAAAGATAAAATCATGCAAAACTGTCTTTCATTTATTTTTATTTTTGGTGTTGGAATATATCCACGCTGAGAACTGCCAAAAAAACAGATGAAAAATGAATTCTTACTCTAGTTTCATATTAAAACACTTAGTAGATTCTTATCTTTTTTGTTTATTGAGGAAAATTACAAGAAAAACACACTTAACAGGAAGCCCTCTCAGGTAAATGAAAACTTTGCAAACATCAATTTTTCATTTGAAAACTTTTCTCAAACCTCATAGTAACAGAGAATTTTAAAACATAATTTTTATTTGGCAAGTCTTTAAACTTTCTGATACCATCTGAAAAGACTTTTTTTGGCATGAATTTTGACATTAAATTTAATTATTAAAGTATTTATGTTTCCACAACAGTAACTGAAATTACAGAAGATTTCTCATGCCATACTAGGATCAGATCTTTCCTATCAACATTTGGCTTAAATCAAAGCCATAAATGCTCTTCATGGTCAACAGTCTCTGTGAGGAAGGTGCAAGAATGGGTCTTCTATTTCAGCCCAACTGTTACCTGAAAATAACTTTTTTTCATTCTCTATCAAGGAAGGTGGGTTCAGGTAACACATAAACTCAGTAACAAAATCCTGCGTAGGTTAAGGAAAAGAAAGTAAAACAAGTAACATGTTGTCCCTTGAGCACATTCATTCTTCAAATGTGCCTGTACAATTTTTTTTAAGAAGAGATAAAAAAATTAGCTGAATTTTTGAAAGAATGAGCTCTTCCTTGGTTACAATCTGCACACTTATCTAATATTTCCTTATGGCTGTATGTAAAGCTCTTTCAAACTCATGGAGGTATTACAACAGATGATAATGGGAATTCATTCAGGCTCATGTGGAAAATAAACACAGAGCTATTAATATGGGCAAAACTTCTAGAGATGGCTTTTAATGGTTTATGTTCTATTTAAATGAAAAGCATATTTGATAATGAGAAGGCTGTCCACTAGACCAAGCACATTTAACACTGTAATCCAAGGGAGTTAATACTTAAACAAAGAAATCACAGTTGAAGATCTATCAAATAATGCTGAAAAATAGTATTACATAATGCCATCTTGTGGATGCTTTATAGACCTCTTAGGGAGAGGAGAGAGTTAGGCAAAGCACAGATTCCACATTTTCAGTTTGCAGGGCCTTTAAAGTTTTCCAGAGTATAAGTAAATCTCAGGTTAATTTTACTCAGGACAGATCTCTCAAATAATTAATCATTTTGAAAATAGAGAAACTGAGGATGAAATATTTCCATTGTATTAATAATAATAAAAAAACCCAACCAAAAATAAACACAACCAAAAAACCTAGCAACTCATAGCATGATTCAGAAATCAGATTTCCATAAAATCCATCATGTTATCTATGTTATTGCTGAAAATTTAATTTCAATCCATGAAACACACAATTTGAGGATGCTAAAAACACCTTCATGAAACAGAAATTGTCAATTATAAAGGTCAACAATTAAAAAAAAACCCAAACATAATGAACATAAACACAAAATATATATTTTCAGAAGTATTCAAGATACGTTATTTTGAAATTGCTTTTTTTGCCTGAAACACTTTTTCCATGAAGATGAGAGATTTGGAGTTGTTCAACCCAAAGAAGGGAAGGCTCTAGAGACACCATACAGCAGCCTTCAAAGATAGCTACAGGAAAGCTGGAGAGGGACTTTTGACAAGAGCATGTAGTGATAAGAAAAGTGGGAATGGCTTTAATGACAGAGGGCAGTTAAACCAAAAGATTAGATATTAGGAAGAAATATTTTATTGGAACACTAGTGAAGCACTAAACTTAGGTTGCCTAGAGAAATTGTGAGTGCCTCATTCCTGGAAGTGTTGAAGATGGATCCCTGAGCAATCTGTTTTAGTGGAAGATGTTCCTTCCATGGCAGTGGGATAGGAATTAGAAGATCTTTATGGGACCTTCTAACTGAAACCATGATATAATTCTATCCTTCTGTGATTATAGACTAATCAACTTCTCAAAGGTCTTCTGATTTAGACATATTATTTTTTTAATCTGAAAAAAAGACCCATGAGGTACTTAAAGCATAAAAAAATCATCTTTGGTCAAAGACTATTTGGAAGGAAAAGATAGAAATAGCATTTGAATATTGAGTATTTAATTTTTTTCACTCAGGGGACACAACATCATCTACACTGTACTGTTAAACTTATGAAGAATTACTTGTAGCAGTGCAAATTGAATATTGTAGGACTACAAACCTGATAATCTGCAGACAAAAGAAATGAACCTCAAAATAAATTTATTTTAAATGAGTATGAAAATGTGGCCCTACAGTTTTTATTTAATTACTGTAACATTTGCCATGGAAAACTGATCATCCAAGTGACATAGGTCAATATGGTCGAAAATGTCTACAAAAGTTCAGTAGAATTTAGAAAATTTACTTTGAGGGAAATTAAATGTATATGGAGCAGCAAACCCAGTCCTGGTTTGTTTATACATTATTGAACTTGCTTAGGTTTCAATCTTTCTTTTCACACCAGGAAGTTATGGAGCCAATTCACTGAAACAGACTAAGAAAAAAGTACAGCCAGATATTTTTTTCCTTATAAAATAAGGCTGACAGGGAGCTCACATAGACCACAATCCTAGCTGAGTTATTTCCATATCAGCTCTGATTTTCTGCTCATGTTGTCCAAGATCACCCCCACCAACTGTCTTGGCAACCTGATCCAGGCTTTTGTCCTTACAGTGAAACTATTTTTCCTGACATATATTCTAATTGTTTCCTGATTTAGCTTTCTCTCCCTATTACTGATGAATAAAGAGAAAAGACCATTGACTTTGCAGCAGTCTTCTATTACCTCCTTTTTCCCTAATCCAACAACTGTAACTCCTTCAAACTTTTAGGAGGCACTGCATATTCAAAATGTCTCCTCTTACTTGTTGTTCTCCTAAGTCACTGATTGATTTTAAGCCTACTTGAAAATGAATTTCTACATAAATAAGATCATACTTGGATTGTCCATAGCAGGGGACCAGCCCACCTGTCCTTGCATGAATTTGCACAAAGTATTGGAAATGAACAGTGAAAATGAATTGTTCACTTAGCTTTTTCTGGAAAAAGAAAAAGAAAAAAGAAATTTCATAGCAAACAACAAAAAAACTCTAAGACTACCAGCTTGTAGAATTGGTACTGTCTGGGAAGTCAGATGATAAATAGGGGATTTGGTAGCAGAATAGATATGAGGTGAAAAGTCTTATTTTTATAGACAAAAGGGGAAAAAAATATTCATGGAGTATCCAAACACAACAATAAAAGAGGTTGGTTTTGTTTTCTTCTTTTTTTCCTCTTTTTTTCATTACTGCCATTTTGGCTGTAGGAATGACTTTTGCTGCAGAGAGAGAAAGCCCTACTCTCTTTTTCAGAATGCTCCTGCATATTCTCATTCACTGAAATTTAATAAGTATTACTATTCCCAGGAAGACTGAAAAAAAAGTATTCTTTAAAGAGAAAGTGAACTATTCCTCTTTGCTCTGCCAGATTCCCCCTCAGATTTAGGAGGGAAGGTCAAGGTGATGCAGCTCTGAAAACTAACAGATCTCCCAGAGCTGCTCCGTGCATTTCTGCAGGGACAGTAGTCTGAGGCAAGTCACAGATACTTGGAATTTCCCCCACACCATCTAACATGTTTCTGCACTGGGTTTGTCATTACCCTTCTCAACAAAGGAAAATCCTGCTGGATTATGAGATCATTATTATATGAAGCAAAAGTACTTCCCAAAGGAAGAAGTAGTTATGGATTGCTTGATCATTTTTGCACTCAGTGAAAATATTTACCTTTTGCATTAGCTTATTCAAGTAGACAGATTTGTTGTTGTTTTTACTTGGACAGCAAATATTGGCAGGACTCTTATATAAAAATATTTAAAATAATAGTGTATTTGATGAAGCTGCCTTCTACAGACTTCCATCTTCACTAAGGTACATTTTATTTCATATTCTTTATGCTATCAGGCTTAAGTGCAAAATATACCTCAAAATATTTTCATATTTTATTAAAATTGACCTACTATAATATAAGATCTAAATATACAGTGATTCTTTGGCTCTTGTCTCCAAAGCAATTCAATTTTCTTGAGTTTTTAAAAATAATTATTTCTTAACACATTTCCCATCAATTTATTAGTTATAGCTAAGTATTTTCTGTATTACCAAAATCCACAATATTAAACATCATTATAATGAGGCTCAATTACTTTGAAAATGATAGTATCACTTTACACATTTGGAAGACTAAAGGAGAAAGCATGCATTGCACTTGTTTGCAATACTATTTTAAATCTTTTTGTTTGGTTGGATTTTTGTCCTGAGCAGTGAGTACATGAAGGCCCAACTTATTCTAGGAGTCATTGGAACATTCTCTAAATACCATTTTCCTATCTTAATGAATTCACAGGAGACCAAAGAGAAAGTGGGACATTTCATTTTAAGTCCAATAGTGGCTTAGAGCAGTCATTATAAAGCTGTCCAATACAAAACTATCTTTCATATAAAGCTACTGAATTTTGGACTAAAATGTATTTATTTTCTCATTACTGAAGCCTTCTTCCATCAGTCTTTTATGCTGTGAAAATAGGAAGAAGGGGAAAAATAATCTGTTAATAGTTAGATATCTCAACTACGATTTAGAAAAATTGTATTGTCCCAGAGAATTCCAAACAGCTGAGTTTCCTGTTAGAAGGGTAATTCGTATCTCTGAAATGTGATAAGTTGTGAATAAACAAAAAACTTCTGTGGATTTCCAATTTATATCATTAGAGCATATATTATATAAAATTAGCAACAATTCTCTGTCTTTCTTGCCAAGTGAGCATTCAGGCACTGAGGCATTTATTTATTGAAGGAAGAGGTGGCCTAATCAGACTTCTTGTTTTCAGAAGTATCACAAGAATGGTAAATTCTTTAAAGCAAAGACAGCTATTTAATCCCAAGACCTTCATCCCAAATGTCAGTAGCAAGTACCAAGGAAACTTCTTCTGCAATATTGATGTTACTTCAGCATTTTCATTATTTTGCAGGACTTTGCATACCTGTAAAAGCACAGCATGTAAGGATTTCATCCTGTGTCCTGATGCATGTGGATCCTCTTTATGGGGAAACAGCTTTTGCCCTAAATGCTTTACAGACCCAATGTTCCCTCCTGCATGGTTGGGAAGATGTGACCTCACTCCCAGCCAAGGCAAGAGCAAGGCAGTCATGGTCAGTGTGAAGGGAGCAAACCCACCCACTTGATAACTAAGCTGCTCAGCACATTCATGGATAGGACATATTTTCCCTTAGAACATTTGCCCTCTTACTTTTCATGCAGAAACCAGCACAAATATCTCCTTTTTCAATGTGGTTCAATGGCTTTTAAGATGAGAACTGAGAACAACTACAGGCTGTGGGCTGGCAGAGTCAGTCAAAAATCTTTGTAATTTTTTTTTTTTTAAGGAGATTTTACAACTTTTCCAGCCAATGTAATACATTTATCAGTTTTGCTAGATCTGGATACCTGCAACGCCTCTGTTTCTGACAACTGGTGTCCTTTCCCAAGTCAGGCGACCCCGCTGGCAAGAGGGAATGGACTTGTCACCATGACAAACAGAATTCTTTTACTTTCCACAGCAGCCCTGGATGGAGCACTGCCAGCAGCCACCAAAGGTCTTCCTCAGGAAAACATTAATTCCTGGAGCAGGTTGGCACGGGCACTGCTCACCACCTTCCTTGTACAGGTGGGCAAGATCCTGCTGTGGCTTTGGCCAGCCTGGCTGCACTCATGCTAATGGTAATTACAGAGCAGCAGGCTGGTAAGAGAGTTCAAAAAATTACTCAAGAAAAATTGAGAACTGTAAGAAAGATATAAAAACTGACAATGAAGTGATGGCTAGAAAGGAAGAGCAAAAATGTAAGTCTGACTTTTGATATCTCACACATATAAGAGAAAATTGCTCATATTGCACAGCTGTGAATTAGAAGTTCTCTCCAGCCCCCCCAAAACAGTTTTTGGATTGGTTTTCTGACTCTGCTGGGTCCTGCTGTCGTTTCATATTTCTTCTGAAAATAAGAAGCGACCCGATGAGAAGATTTTTAACCTTGAGGAGGAGCCAAAGCTAGGGTTTGATGGGCTAGAAGGTCATGCTATCAGAGGTTGAGAGTCTCACAAGGTGACCTGTTTGAAAAGCTGATTGAAAAAGGTCAATTTAAACTGACATTTGTGATGGGAGAGGGCTTGCAAAGCCCTAGCACCAGAAAGGAGAAGACACAGATGTGAAGGGTCAGGGATTTGGTTGTGAGGCCATGGAGGAAAGTGAAATCTTGGATTCAGAATGCAAAATGATGAAGTCAAGAGATATGTAGAGGTGAGATGCTGCAAAGGAGCAAAATAATCATGTATCAGCAGATTGCAAAGGGTTTGCCTGCTTGACTAACACTTGTTTATTGATGCCTGATATATTACAGTTACAAAGACAAGCATTAAGGACCAGCAATAAATTTACCACCAAATTTGAAGCTAGAGTATGGTTTGCATTGCTAAATTAGGAACTAAAAGCAAGGTCTTTAATTACAATTTTTTTTTTTTGGTGCCGTATGAGGAACATGTGCTGCAATAATTTATCTCCACAGAACTGGGTAAACCACCCAGAATTAGGAAAAGGGTCTTCATGTTCATAATTTTCATTTTAGGACTATGTTCCCTGTTTTTTCTGTGCCATAATTCAATCTAGTTTTCCACATTTGCTATCAACTGGGAGGCAGCAATGCCCTAGGATTTTGTTGCAGACTAGTTAGCTGAGGAGAAATAAAATTTTATTTCAGCTGTAGGCATAAGTCTTCTCTTCATTCTCCTACCACCACCGCTTTAAATTCCTTGATGTTTATTAATGTTCTCTACTTTGAAGTAAGCTATTTGAAAATATACTAAATAATATATTGCTTTTTTATATATAAAGTAATTTACATTCATGATTTCCAGCAGAGCTGTAATTCCATGGTATTTTTCAAAAATAGAGACACAGGATTCTAACGTATTTGCAGAGGTGATGTGAAGTAGCGTCATATGCTGTCCCTCAGTTTTGTCTGCTTAATGCCAGTACTCAGAAAGACAAGCTTTCACAGTGGGGAGTATGGAAAGTCCTAGGATTTAAATATAGCTTAAGACTTTCAATGAAAACTCCAATACAATATAGTCAGTAAATACTTTTTCCAAACCAAGACAACATTTCATTTCACATTTTAAGTACCGAGCAAGTAAGCAAGAAAAAATAATTGCTTATAACCAACACAAAAATAAGATGACTGTGGCAGAGATTTGAATAAATGCAATTCCACACCTGAAGACCCACATCTCTTTTGACAGCTCAGTTAATATTAAGCAACATAGGTGTAAATTATGATATTTGTACAGCCCATCAATGGGAACAGAACTTCCAGCATGAGA
This sequence comes from Notiomystis cincta, assembly GCA_013398075.1. Taxonomy (NCBI): domain Eukaryota; kingdom Metazoa; phylum Chordata; class Aves; order Passeriformes; family Notiomystidae; genus Notiomystis; species Notiomystis cincta. The sequence continues at coordinate 67,709 of VZRX01018626.1, read as the reverse complement.
AATGTTGACAAATGTTTGCAAAGTCCAGACCAAATCTAATCCTCTGGATTCTGTTCTGTAGGTTTGTAAGCACTTAGCACCCACATCAATAAATCACATGAGATACTTTGCACACTAATGCCCAGTTTTTCCTTTAAGTGAGATTTAATTGTATTCCTCTGCATTTTTTATTGAGGAGGGCCAGCAAAAGAGAAAACACAACCAACAACATTCAGTATATGTGGTCAGACCTCTAATCTTTTTTTCTGCACCACATCAAGTAAAATCCTCTGTTAGAATGATCACTAAATTGACAGACATTAGGTGTTATACCTGCCCAAGATATATTAAATCATTACTATTCTAAAAAATTTCAAGATACAATTTTTAAATTCCTTTTCTTGCTTTACACTGTTTTTGGTGCTAATTTAGATTCAGAAACTAACATTTTTGCTTTCAAAAAAATTTCAGGAGTTTGAAAAATGACTGCTGGGTATGCCCAGCTATATTTTTCCTCTCCTGCACTGCCTACCTGGGTATCTACATCACAGGTAAGGTGTGCCAGGATGCATATTCTTTATCTTCCACACCTAGAGCAGCAATCTGTCATGAACACACAGGAGACAACAGGAATATTGCAATACTACCAAACAATGTCAGAGAAAAATGCAGTATTTGTGCCCTTTCACACCTTCTCTACCTTTTCATTTCTAGTTTTATTGCTTAACTGAGAAGTTAGGCATTCCTCCAGGCTGTAAAAAATAACATTTAAATATTACCAGTGCCATTGACTCAGCAGGGGAACATCCCTAGAACTGTTTATACAAACAAACAGAATGACTTTAATATACTTCTTCATTAATACAAATTTAGTAATACAAATAATGACACCGTATATGGGTCATTGTAATTTGATTTTTTGTTTTTCTTCCTGCATTTCTGTCCATTCTGTATTTTGCATGCCTAACCATGAAAAATCATTTCTAAATTTGTTTGATCTGTATTAAGACTTTGTAGGGTCATGCTTGATTTAACACAATTTATTGTGACTCTTCCTGCTGAGTTTAATCATAGTAAGATGCAGATTTCTTTCTGCTCATGGTAAAACTCAGCACAGCCAGACTTCTCCCAGGCTTTGCACATCTGTTTTGCTAATCTATATTCTGCAGAATGACAAATACGAGCCATGTAAGTCATACATTTTGCTGACTCCAGTGAATATACGTGAAACACCTGAAGTAGTGCCTGACAGACGAAAGTCAAAGGAGTTTTTAAAGCCTAAGACGGTATTGGGTTTATAATTATTTGAATGTTAATGATTGCCAGCCTCTGAAGACTTGAAAGAAGCTAAAGAGATTTATTCAGGTCCCTGCAGGATTAGATATCCAGGCAGATCCTCATTCCTATTATTTTGTTCTCTGCAAGCACTAACAGCCAGAAGGCTGTGAAGTGGGGCTGGTGGCAATTTGGTGGGAGATGTATTAGCCCTTAGAACTCAAGTTTCTCTGTAACACTTTGCTAGAACCTAGGACTTTGTTTAAATTCTGATACTTATCAGACTAATATGGAAATAGTTTGAGGAATCATGTAGAAACCAGGAATTCAAATCAGAATAGGCCTTGTCCACCACTTGATTGAAATAGGCAACATTTAGTTTCAATTTTCTCAATGGATTTGTTTCACATATAGTAAATATCCTACTTGTAACATTCAGGGCTATGGATATCTCCATATTTCATCTTCAGATTGAATGAAATTGAATTATTAAACTAACTTTTAGTTAGATCTGCTTTGTCATGTGAACTGTGAAAAATATTTGAATGGGGAGCAAAACAAACCCCAAAATTTTCAACCATGTACAAAATCCTCTTTACAAATTTCAGATTTATTTTTGTTTCTTTCTTTTTTTCTCTTCCATATTTACTTGTTCATTAGCTTCATTATTATTCTCTGTGGTTTTGGGATGTTTGTTTAGAAAGGTCAGTTTTTTCATGATGTTAATCATGAGATTGTAAATTTTTTTACAAATTAGATTTGTTATGTGGGATCTCTCTTAAGAATGATTTCAGACTAAGTACCAGTCCAATTTCTTCCACAGAAAAATAACTGATAAGACAACAAAGGTAGGGAAATTATTATTGAAGCCTTTTAATAGTTTGGAATGTTTTTTATTAGTGTTCTGTATCACTTTAAAAAATGCAGCAGCACCAGATAAAAGAAACTGAATTATTTAGGCTAATTTATGAAATCTCTACACAATTTATACTGCTACAAACACTGAGGACAATTTATACATCCTCCTTGATTCCATCCCCCACTTTATTAATCTCTTTATATCCTTAATAGGTCTTATGGGCCTGAGGGTTTGTCAGATTAAAGATTAGTGGGTGTTTTATCCACAGGTTTTCTGGCAATGAATAATTAAAAACAATATGCTCACATGAATGTAGCTTTCAATAATTACTTCATGCACACTAATTTTTCTTGTGTTTACCTCACACAATCTGCATCCATTGGGTTTCTGTGTAAGCCTGAGGGTATTAAGTAACATGTGGTTTTTTCCTCTTGTATTACCATCATCCATTAATTATCTACACACTTGCTGATACACACTGTGTCCTCTCTCCTCTGCAAGTACACAGAGACACCTAATAAATTTCTTAAAATATCTTGTTTTGGCTTTTCAATGACAGCTGCCTTTCATGTAGCACCCTATGATCATTATCTTCCTTACAGCTATAAAACCATTGGGTTTCTTGTTCAAAATTCTTACACAGGACCTGCAGTTTAGAATAGGCTTCTTTTAAGCACTACTCTAGTAGTGTGAAAGTAAAGGAAAGTAGAACACGAGCTTTGGAAATCTCTTCTCAAAATAGAAAGTGTAGTGCCTCTAGCCTATGCCTGTAAGTAAACTCTGAGAGTACTCTCAGGGCCAACTGAAAAATATCACATGGCAAAAGAAAAATCTTGGTTAATCTATTCCTTTAAAAATCTATTTTTAATTGGCTAAAACTGATATGGGAATTTTGTATCCAATATCACCTAAAGAGACTGTACACTTTGCACAGAGTTCAGAATTACCTCAGGCAATTCATGATTTTGCCCAAATTATTCTTCATTGAAAAACTAAAATACTGCACTGGAGGATGTTTAGACTCAAACAAAACTGTTTTCTTTCCTTAAACCAAATCACAACATCCTGTCTGAGTTCACAGACAATTTCTTCTAGGCTGAATTGCTGGTAACTTGTGCTTTGGGTGGTTCTTATCTTCTTTGCAGGTCTGGCCACATCCTTTGCCAGCTGCCTCCCTCTTCCCTTGTGCTCGACTGATGTGATGTGTCACAGGTCATGAGTTCAGCTGAGAAGATGAACAGGGGGAGAATTTATTTGCTGTAGAATTCATGGGAGAAAAACTGTTGAGGAAACAACAATTTCTTGAAGAAGAGTTAAATTATAAATGAATCTGGAAGAATTTTTGCTTAAGTTCCAGCAGACAACTAAACAATCAAAATTATCAGTTCAATTTCTAAATACCTGAATTAGCCTTATAAGAAGCAATGAAATGAGATGTTTCAGAGAATAATTTTGGAAAACTTCTGGTTTTCATCATTATTTAGAAAAGAAACAAGTGGCAAAAATTCCATGCAGCAAGGATTCTCATTTTTTGTACTCCCTGATATTGAATTTTTTCAGATATTTCAAATCATTTTTTCAAAAGAAGTCTGTTTTTAAAACTATTTTTTTTCATTACATTTCATATAAAATTCTTTTTTGCATCCCAGTGAAATATTCACTGGAGTGTTTAAAGAAACTGAATTATCAGGAAATATGTATTGCAAATGCATATATGTTGTGTACAAATATAGTGTAAATTGAGAGTTTGGAACTAAGTGAACTTTAAGGTCCCTTCCAACCCAAGACATTCTCTGATGCTGTCATAAATTCATTGTATTGTAAATATACTTTTAATAATATTGATGTTCAAGCAAGGAAAAAAGTTCAGTACCAACTTCTCTTGAGTAGCCTATCTTATGTTAAAATTTTTTTAAAGTTTAAAAGAAAATGCTACCCTAATTAGTGGTAGTCAAATGTTGCATCATCTGAAAACTATGCATTTGACTAACCATCTAAACTATTTTGCCCTTACTTGAAATTTTTATGAAAATGTCAATAAGAAAGTCTTGCAAGACATTTTTTGTGGTTTGTTTTTTTTTTTCCCCTTACAGTTATAGAAGGATTCTTAATTTTTGTGCTTTTAGAAAGAACACAGTCTTTTCATCTGTGGTAAAAAAACCCAAGCAAACAAAACACACACACAGAGAGCACAAAACATCTAAAACCAAAATAAAACAAACAAAAAAAAAATCATAACTGAAGTTCAAGGCTCCCATGTCCAGCCTGTGTGTGCCTTCATTTCCATTTTTAGTTAAGCATATTGTAGAGAATTTCAAAAGGCTATGAAGTTTGTTTCAAGTTTATGTTTTGGGTACTACTTTGAATTACAGTACTCACAAACTTTGTTGTACAAGTTTATAATATTTAGGTAGTAAATTTTACATCTAAAGTCTCCAAAATTGTTTGATATCAAGTTGTACAAAGCGAAAATAAATTTTATCCATTTTATCCATCTCACAATTGAACAAAATTGTGCTCACTCTTCCCAGAGAGTCCCTAAGGAAACCCTGGGAGTAAGGATGTTTTCCACTTCTAATGTCATTGATGAAGGAATTAAATAGTATTTGTTCCAGTACATCCCCTTGAAGAATGCTACTGATTATTGATTTCCACTTGGACATCGAGCCATTGGCCATAATTCTTTGTGTACATCCATCCAGCAAATCCCTTACCCAGATAATCATCCACCCATCAAACACTCTTCTCTCCAATTTAGTGGCCAGAACTCTGTTACAAAATTCTAGGTAGATGACATCCCTAGCTCTTTCCTTGTCCATTGGTGCAGTCAGTCCATTCTAGAAGGCCACTAAATTTAGTCAGCTAAATTTGCCCTTGTTGAAACTGAGTTGACTGTCTCTAATCACCTCTCTGTCCTTCATGCACTTAGATATGTCTTCTAGCAGGTTGTGCTTCATCTTCCTACTGGGCATGGGAAGTGTGGCTGACTGGTGTTCGTTCTCACTGTCCTTCCTTTTACCTTTTTGTCCCATTCTGTGATTACCTTGACCACTAATTGACATATGTCTCATTACAATACTGCTTGTCTAAGATGAAATGCAGGGAACAGTCACAGCTGAACTGAAGAGATTTTCTTTGGTTTCATATGACTCTTTTATAGCCACTGAAGAGGATGTACTGATAGTATAATTCCTAAATATTGCTGAACACACTTTCTCCAATAAGAAAAAGACATTAGCCACCCTCTTGGCAGAGACAGAGGAAGAGATCAGAGAGCTGAAAAGATATTAAGTTTGAATGATCATGACTTGCTCACGTTTCATATCTGGGGAGAGAGAAAATATGTATATTTATTCTTCACATGAACTTGCTCACACACCGGCACACATTTGCTGTTTGAAAGCATTGGTTTCACAAGACTGAGAACAATTATGAGAAAGAACAGGGACATAAAAAGACTGCAGTAAATGTCTGTTTGACAGTGGCTTGCAACATATTTCAACCTCAGTTCTTAAATGGGGAAAATGATGCTACGTTGGGTAGAAAAATATAAATCTTTTGACAGGATGTTAAAGGAGATGTAATAAGAACTAAACTAGAAAACAAATGGTGTAGTATAGGTGATATGAGACTTTTTTTGATGTAGATCTTAAAAATTTTACTTGTTCAGTTAAAAAAGTAAAAATGACAGAAACATTAGGGAGCTCAGTATAATTATAGTGTTATGCAGTATGATGTGCATCTGATATCCAAACCTATTCAGAAATAGTGAGGTCATATAATCTGCATGAATTTTGAGCATATGAATTATCTCAGGATAGGTGCTGCTATTAGACAGCTCAGGGCAGTGAGGAAGGTGCTAGATTGGATGTAGCCAGAGCAAGTGTCTCTGAATATTTCATATATATACTTTTAGCAGCAGGTCTGTTCAGAAACACATCTTGGATTGAGATTTTGTACATAATCTTTAGTTAAACAAGTGCTAGTTTAACAAAGAGAAGGGGTGGTTTAGAGTCTGAAAATACCTGTTTAGTGAAGAAATACTTGAAATGCTTCTATAATCATTCAGAAAAAATACAACATCTGGTGGCTGAAATGTGAAGGAAGATAAATGCAGACACAGGGCATCTGCTCTTGTTTTGCTTGTTTGTTTGTTTTGCTCAACAGCATAATTACCACCACAACAGCTTTCTGAAAATGATGCAGTGAGAGACTGAGTAGTGAAAACTCAGAGCTTTACAAAAGTGTATCTCATATCAGCTGAGAATTAATCCAATTGTGTGATTAGTGCACATTACAAGAAGCCGAAAAAACAATTTTTTCTGACTTTATAATATCTGAATCTGTCCTACCTTACACATACAAGAGCAAACTCTTTCATCATCAACTTAGTATATTCCACTTGTTTGGTGCCTTAAATTGTGTATTACAAAATAAAACCAGCAAAAGACACAAATGTTATGGAAAAGGGATGGCTTGTTATGTGCCAAGAAGCATAATCTGAGAACACAGCTTTATAGCACCTTTTGTTTCATTTTCTGATTTCAAACAATAATGTAGCATTTTTATAAAATATGAAGTATGATATAAAACAGTCTGGTTAATCTAAAATACATCATATGCATTATTCAATTTTATCCATTTAATCTGCTATATTATATACTTGTCAGCATATATCGTTATATTGCTATTTTTGCTGCAATTCATTCTGAAAATATAATTTGAAAATCAAGAATATGTGAGTCTGCAGGGATTCATATTGAAATCCAATGTAGGCAAAAAAACATCTAGCTCTCACACACCTTCATTTGTTACCCTAGATTTTCCTATGCTAGAAATTGAGCCACTGTCAGTAACAGGTCATGAAATCAAAAGGAACTTGGAGGTGAATACACTTTCATGAGTAACCCAGATGCAGAGTATAATAGAGATTGCTGTGATCAGAAATTCTGCTTGGATTAAATCCTACTACCTCTCTTTTTAATCCTTAGATTACTCTTCCCTAAGCAATACAGACTGTAGACTTTCTTGGAGATATATCTGTGCTTGCAGATACTCAACAATGTAACCTCCCATAGGCTGTGCTCTGTCACCCCTTCCAGAAGGAGCCATCTGTAAACACAGCCCAGACTTCAAATTGTCCAGATGTCTTGTTAACATATTTGCTGTTCCTCTCCTCTGCCTATAGGGCTTGCAGCACCTTGAATTTAGCTGCAGACTTTGTAAATATCTATCTTTATAGATTCTATCTCAATCAGATGGAGAAAGATTTTTATATCTGGCTTGTTCATACCCAGAAGGACCTGTTTTAATGTCTGCCACAGACAGCCTGTCTGCTCTTACAGAGCTAAGGTACTTTTTATTACATTACTTTTAAGCAGATATTCTCTGCACGGGAACTAAATACCTCCATGAATTCCCACTGAAGAATATCTTCCTTTGCACAGGAAGGAAAGGCATGTGCCTATTCCTTAGAAAGGGCAGCTGCTTTACCATTTAAAACTGCTGTGAAGGAGTGAGGTTTTTTAGTTCACTGTGTATGAGGAAAAAGACCACATCAGACATAAGGGTCACTGTTCAGGTCTCTGTAGCTTTGTTACTCCTAAACAGTGCAGTTGGTATTAAAAGACAGCTAAAGAATGTCACAAGAAGAAGTAAACCCAAAATTTCTCAGCTTACCCAGAGTGGTTGTTCCCAGAGACACGGAGCCCTGACCTAACAGGAGACACAATGGGATCTAGGGACAGAGAAAAACTACAGGAGATTTTTGCTTTTCCCAGTATTTTTTGCTTTATATGCTATCCTTTCAGCAACATTAAATGATATATCAAGGCTATTTTAAAGCTTGGGTACATAGACTAAGAATTTGGGATGGCATCTTAAAATTACTGTAATGAAAACCAATTGCTATAATGAAGCAGATTTATGTGTGGTTTAGTGTATGTCTTTGTGTAGTATAATTGCAAACAAAAAGTTGACTTGTGTTATGTGGCCATGCTGTGTCTGAGGTTCCCCTAGGAGTTAAATTTTTAACATATGATGAAATTAAAATGAGCCAATGCTGCATTGTCTAGGAAGGCTCTGTTCATGAAAATAATGCTTCAAATACCATTATCATCTCAGCAGCAGGTCACAAGAGGCTTATTATTGTTTCAAAGGATTTTGGGTTTTAGGCAGTTAAAACAAAACATTTAAACAGAGATGTTTTTGGTTTAGTTTTTGCTGGGCTTTTTTGTTTTGACATGAAAAATAAATTCTCATTTGATTTGCTTTCAAATTTATTTATATATTTATTTATTTATTTCTAAAACCCTCAAACAAAAAAAAGAATTCATTTTTCCAAGGAAAATAACTATCTTTTTCTTTGAAAAATACAATTTAAAAAAATCTTACTCTAATTAACCTCCTTTAAGATTATGAATTGGTCAACAGTGTGTCTATGGTAACATAAATACTTGAAGGAGCTGTATGTTAAAGGAAAGAAATATTATTATGAACTTCCCATTTTAAAAAGTGTTCCTTTTAACAGATGTGAACTAAGTCCTCAGAGAAATGTAGTTTCTGTTCCTTTTATTGCAGCTTGCTCTACTCACCTTGCTACCCCATATTTCTCTTTTCTTGTCTAATCTGAAATCATTCTAGTCTCCCCTAAAATCACTTAATCAGCTCATAAAGCCACAAGCTGATGTAATCAAAAATATAATAAAAAGTGTGGTAAAACCTGTGGGGAAGTCTGTGACAGGAGCCTTAAACAAAAGAAGCAGTGCACAATAATAAAGAAGTTTAATTGAACAAAGGAGAAATGGTACTGAGCAGAAAAAGCCAGGAATTGGGTGGTTTCCTCTACTTATGTCGTTAAATTAAGACTGAACTGCAGAAAAACATGCTTGGGGATTAGAGGTTATAATTTCTGTGCCTTGTCAATATGAGTATGCAAAATCACTGGAGAACAATTTCATGAGTACAATTGTGATCTCTTCCACCTTAAAACACACACTCAAGTATTGTCAGACAAGAAGCCATTTAACCTCAGTTGATGGTACTTCATGTTCAGTGGAACTGAGCCCTTTAAAAAAATCTTCTTCTGTCTGGAGAGTCATCAGTGAAGGACTTTTTTTTTCACCTCCATTCTGAAGCAGTGGTGTGGGAAGAGACCTGTGGGCGAGTGAAATGGAGAGTGACTCTTTATTATTGCTGGTCTTGCCATGCCATGACAAATGGAGAACTGAAGCAAAAGAAATTTTTTCTTTGTCACTCTCAAACCAATGCAAAATTTTACTTTGTTAAGATCTAGCACAACCCCCCCTTTTTCTTAAAGTTAAGTTTTTAATATTAATAATTTGCTGCTAGAAAAATATCTTCTAGGCAAAACTACTGGTAAATAATTTTCTGAGTCAGTAGCAAAACATACTTCTTCAAAGTCATACTTCAATAAATATAATATCAGCCATTTTTATTTGACAGACCTTGCTAAACATCATTTTATAGTGGCATTATACTGCAATGGTGAGAAATGGGCTCTCAAATTCAGTAAAAGTAGAACAAATATCCCAAGAGTTTTCTGGGGGTGGCAGAGAGATAACTGGCTTGCCATACACTATAAATAGGCAATGCCAAGGCCAAAGACAGAGAGAAATCTTCCAGAAATGCTCCAGCTATTAAAAGTCTTCAAGAATAAGCATCCTTACATGTGCTCTTTGATGGCCAGAATGAAATTTGTTCAAGAATGAGGTAAGAGAAAAGGAGGTTATATTATCACTGCTGTGGGAAATAAACAGGTAAAGAGTAAATATTTTTTAATAATATATTTTGATATTTCCTGGCCAAAGGATAAAATATCCAACAGATCAAAAAAAACCTGATTCTCAGGTGAGGTTAAGAAATTTGAATGCCATGGAGAGTTATGGCTACTTGGCTTGATGCTTCTATCCAACTGTATCACATGGCTGTTAGAGGAACAGACTGTGAGACAGCTATGCATAAAGCCATGAATGTCTACCAGTATCTGAGTTTATACTCTACACTGCATATAAAATATTCCACTGAATGACCACAAATCCACACTATGTCCATGGGGCCCAACATATGAAGTCAATACAATACTATGAGAGCAATAATGGTTTAAATCAGGGTGTACTGGTCCCATTTATATTCCACTTCGTTGTTTGTACAGCTGATTATAATATAGTCTGTCTTGGTTGAGCCAAACCTATAAAATACATGTACTAGGAAAGGTGTTATGCTGTAGCCTGGTATTTGATGAACAGATCTTGTTCTTGCAGCTGTTCTTCAACAAGATGATTCAGACAAAGAGCTTCTCTCTGTGCTTTTGTTCCATTTGCCCCATGGTCAGATTTTGCTCATGGCAGCACTTCCAAATAGGTCTGGTACTATTGAGAAAGAATTGAATATCATTTACAGAAATAAAACCCAAAACATCATGGAAATCTTCATTTATAACACAAATTAGTTTTTGAAGAGTACAAATTTTTTTTATATATATATATGATCATTTTCAATAAGCCAGCTGCATTGAATGAAAAACAAACTGTTTTAAATTTTATTTCTTTAATATCTTTAAAATCAGGTTGCAGACTGTTTTCCCTACAGTTTACTGTTACCCCTAAAATGGGTAATACTGTGACCTTATCAGCTTCTTTCAAGATAGATAAAAATTTAACACAAATTTTCTTTTGAATGATTTGGATTACGCATAGTGAAGAGAGTAGCATAGTTACATTACTATGCAATACCAGTAACAAATACCATAAGCCTTCATCTTACTGCAATTTTATGTCAGAATATCTTAATGGAAGGTCAAGAAAGATGTCTGGAGAGTGTTGCTTTTAAGGCTACAGGTTTTACAGAAGCATTAGCAAAACTAATGGCAGACATCTTGCATTAGTGTTGTTCTGATAAGGTGCTGCCAAAGTCACAGAAATGTTCAGGGTCAGACATTTGTGATTAAAAGGGTTATTCAAGTTCATCATTAAACACACAAAAAAATCATTGAGGAGCCAAGGAAGAAACTTTTAAAGGCAGATCCCACTACAAGCTGCAGAGTTGAGAAGGTCCTGCCTGCTCACACATTGCAAAAGCAACACGTTGTTTCTTGGGAAACGAATAATTAAAATTAAAAACTTTTTGGAGTTCACCACATCAAGAGACAAAATGGTTTCAACTGTATCTGCTTTCAGTTCTTCAGAAGAAAAGGACTGGAAATACAGCTCATTTTTGAGATTAATCAGATAGTGATAGCTGAGCAGTTCATATAGCTTCATATAGAGTAAATGACTGTATATAATTAAGTTTTTCCCAAAGCAAATAAAACAGTTGGCATGGCAATACAATTATTTCATAATTAGTGGCCATTTTGGTTACTATCTAAAAAAAAGAAAATAAATAATTCATCATTTACCAACAATTCCTATGTGTTTGTTACTTCCTACTCTAAGGGCTGAGAAACATTGTATTTCAAATATCATGATTTAATAATGTTTCCAGTAGCTGACTTTCTGATAGAAATCAGTATAACTCTGCCTTCTTCCTAAAACGCAAATAGCTATTAGAATAAACAATTTAAGCCATATAACAAATTGGAGATGGAAAAGTGAAGAAGCTAAATCTTTTCCAGGAATCCTTTCTAAAAGCTCCCTGCTGAATCTGTGCAGCTGACTGACTTTGGGCTTTAGCTCCTCTTAGGAGTCATTCGCCACAGGCTGCCAAAGCCTTTTATGGTTTTTTTGCTTGCCCCACCACTTTATTCCCAAGCTCAAAAAAAATCACTTCTATCAAACCTGACCAAGGTCTAGAAGTAGATACTCAAATCAGTCTTTCAGAAAACTTATTCCATATAATTGTCTTCTTTGAATAATCTTCCTCTTTTCACTCTTCCTTGTCTGTCTGAGTGACAGAAGATGTAGAGATCTGCCATTAGCTAATGGCTCTCAAAAAACCCTAGAAACTGCTTGAAAGGAATCAAAATAAGGCTGAAAGGAAACAGAACTTGAGATCTCTGTGAAATACAGTTTCTGAATCAGCTAGTTACACTTTGAAAGAGAACCATTAATCACTGGGAAAGGGTCTTTGTAAACTCCACAATCCATCTCTTAGAAAAGTGTTTCTCAATCTTTTTAAATTCAAGGGGCACTTAGCCTCTCTGCAAAATACCTGAGTATTTTTTAGTGTTGCCACAGTCCCATACATTAATTTACAACCAGGTTAATGCTGTTAAGTCATTATTTTCATTTTTATAATTTGCCTTCCCTGTTTGCCAGCCTGTTTGGATTGTTAGTTTATGATTTGTTTGTATCAATTTTTTTATAAAATCTTTTGCAACCATCGTGTAGGTCACCATTTACTATCATACTGATCACCAAAGGATCTAGAAAATATGGCAAATTGCCAGTTAAGAAAGGAATTAATTTTGTGTAAATATAATTTTGAATTTAAGGAAATTAATTAGAATACTTTGCAGAAACATTTTAAATTTTTTCTAGAATAAATTTTTTTGGTTTGATTTTCCTAAAGGTTAAAGAATAAGCACATTCCACTGTATACTGCAGAAAGAAAAAACTAACATTAAGTTGTTTGTATGTTTTGTTACATTAGATGGTCCATAAACAATTTTATGAAATTTAATTTCTGAGTAGTTAATATGCCAAACTGGAGTTTCAGAGAGCTTCTAGAACTCAAAATTGCAGGTCTAAATCAACTCTATTACCTGCTGTCCAACTGTGCACGAGTAGGTATTCAATCATGTAACAGCTGCTGGTACTATCAAGCTTTTAAAAACAAGAAGCCAAAATAATAGGAAAATTGTTAAAGGGAGATGGCAATCCACTGTGATCATAATCTTCTATTATTACTTTCTAGATATGTATTAATAAATATTGTCTTCTAGTAATGTTCCACATATCTTCCATATGTAGTGGGTTGACCCTGGCTGGTGTCAGGTGACCACCAAGCTGCTCCATCCTTTCCCCTTCTCAACAGGACAGAGAGAGAAAAAGTGACAAGGACTCATGAGTCAAGGACAGGGAGATATCACCCACTTATAGACAAAATGAACTTGGCTTGGGGACAAAAATTTATTATCAGAGTAGGATAATGAGAAATCTCAACCCACTTTGTCTCCAAACCCATTGTCTCAGACAACTGGCACTTCTCATACAGCTAAACACTTCCTTCCCAAAGAGGATGGCATAGTCAGACCAATCTGGGGACCATTCTGTCCCTCAAACAAAGCTCTCTTGTTGTATGGACCCTGACAGCTGCTCTAGGCCAAAATGCACAGCCTAAGAGACCTTAGGAGACCTTTTCCCCAAGGTCTGATTTTGTGGTTGTGTATGCCAACACTTGAACAGTAAAGGGGATTCTGAGCATCAAGCCCACATCCTCATCCTGTATGGTTTGTAAGGATGGACACAACCACAAAATCAGACCTTGAGAAAAAAGGTCTCCTAAGGTGTCTACACCCACATTTGCCTATTAGTGGTGAATGTCATGCCCACATCTGCTGTAGATGGTCCCATTGCCAGAGAAGTTCAGTTCCATGGTGATGATAGACTGNAAAAAAAATCACTTCTATCAAACCTGACCAAGGTCTAGAAGTAGATACTCAAATCAGTCTTTCAGAAAACTTATTCCATATAATTGTCTTCTTTGAATAATCTTCCTCTTTTCACTCTTCCTTGTCTGTCTGAGTGACAGAAGATGTAGAGATCTGCCATTAGCTAATGGCTCTCAAAAAACCCTAGAAACTGCTTGAAAGGAATCAAAATAAGGCTGAAAGGAAACAGAACTTGAGATCTCTGTGAAATACAGTTTCTGAATCAGCTAGTTACACTTTGAAAGAGAACCATTAATCACTGGGAAAGGGTCTTTGTAAACTCCACAATCCATCTCTTAGAAAAGTGTTTCTCAATCTTTTTAAATTCAAGGGGCACTTAGCCTCTCTGCAAAATACCTGAGTATTTTTTAGTGTTGCCACAGTCCCATACATTAATTTACAACCAGGTTAATGCTGTTAAGTCATTATTTTCATTTTTATAATTTGCCTTCCCTGTTTGCCAGCCTGTTTGGATTGTTAGTTTATGATTTGTTTGTATCAATTTTTTTATAAAATCTTTTGCAACCATCGTGTAGGTCACCATTTACTATCATACTGATCACCAAAGGATCTAGAAAATATGGCAAATTGCCAGTTAAGAAAGGAATTAATTTTGTGTAAATATAATTTTGAATTTAAGGAAATTAATTAGAATACTTTGCAGAAACATTTTAAATTTTTTCTAGAATAAATTTTTTTGGTTTGATTTTCCTAAAGGTTAAAGAATAAGCACATTCCACTGTATACTGCAGAAAGAAAAAACTAACATTAAGTTGTTTGTATGTTTTGTTACATTAGATGGTCCATAAACAATTTTATGAAATTTAATTTCTGAGTAGTTAATATGCCAAACTGGAGTTTCAGAGAGCTTCTAGAACTCAAAATTGCAGGTCTAAATCAACTCTATTACCTGCTGTCCAACTGTGCACGAGTAGGTATTCAATCATGTAACAGCTGCTGGTACTATCAAGCTTTTAAAAACAAGAAGCCAAAATAATAGGAAAATTGTTAAAGGGAGATGGCAATCCACTGTGATCATAATCTTCTATTATTACTTTCTAGATATGTATTAATAAATATTGTCTTCTAGTAATGTTCCACATATCTTCCATATGTAGTGGGTCGACCCTGGCTGGTGTCAGGTGCCCACCAAGCTGCTCCATCCTTTCCCCTTCTCAACAGGACAGAGAGAGAAAAAGTGACAAGGACTCATGAGTCAAGGACAGGGAGATATCACCCACTTATAGACAAAATGAACTTGGCTTGGGGACAAAAACTTATTATCAGAGTAGGATAATGAGAAATCTCAACCCACTTTGTCTCCAAACCCATTGTCTCAGACAACTGGCACTTCTCATACAGCTAAACACTTCCTTCCCAAAGAGGATGGCATAGTCAGACCAATCTGGGGACCATTCTGTCCCTCAAACAAAGCTCTCTTGTTGTATGGACCCTGACAGCTGCTCTAGGCCAAAATGCACAACCTAAGACACCTTAGGAGACCTTTTTTCCCAAGGTCTGATTTTGTGGTTGTGTATGCCAACACTTGAACAGTAAAGGGGATTCTGAGCATCAAGCCCACATCCTCATCCTGTATGGTTTGTAAGGATGGACACAACCACAAAATCAGACCTTGAGNTTCCCTGTTTGCCAGCCTGTTTGGATTGTTAGTTTATGATTTGTTTGTATCAATTTTTTTATAAAATCTTTTGCAACCATCGTGTAGGTCACCATTTACTATCATACTGATCACCAAAGGATCTAGAAAATATGGCAAATTGCCAGTTAAGAAAGGAATTAATTTTGTGTAAATATAATTTTGAATTTAAGGAAATTAATTAGAATACTTTGCAGAAACATTTTAAATTTTTTCTAGAATAAATTTTTTTGGTTTGATTTTCCTAAAGGTTAAAGAATAAGCACATTCCACTGTATACTGCAGAAAGAAAAAACTAATGTTAACTTGTTTGTATGTTTTGTTACATTAGATGGTCCATAAACAATTTTATGAAATTTAATTTCTGAGTAGTTAATATGCCAAACTGGAGTTTCAGAGAGCTTCTAGAACTCAAAATTGCAGGTCTAAATCAACTCTATTACCTGCTGTCCAACTGTGCACGAGTAGGTATTCAATCATGTAACAGCTGCTGGTACTATCAAGCTTTTAAAAACAAGAAGCCAAAATAATAGGAAAATTGTTAAAGGGAGATGGCAATCCACTGTGATCATAATCTTCTATTATTACTTTCTAGATATGTATTAATAAATATTGTCTTCTAGTAATGTTCCACATATCTTCCATATGTAGTGGGTCGACCCTGGCTGGTGTCAGGTGCCCACCAAGCTGCTCCATCCTTTCCCCTTCTCAACAGGACAGAGAGAGAAAAAGTGACAAGGACTCATGAGTCAAGGACAGGGAGATATCACCCACTTATAGACAAAATGAACTTGGCTTGGGGACAAAAACTTATTATCAGAGTAGGATAATGAGAAATCTCAACCCACTTTGTCTCCAAACCCATTGTCTCAGACAACTGGCACTTCTCATACAGCTAAACACTTCCTTCCCAAAGAGGATGGCATAGTCAGACCAATCTGGGGACCATTCTGTCCCTCAAACAAAGCTCTCTTGTTGTATGGACCCTGACAGCTGCTCTAGGCCAAAATGCACAGCCTAAGAGACCTTAGGAGACCTTTTCCCCAAGGTCTGATTTTGTGGTTGTGTATGCCAACACTTGAACAGTAAAGGGGATTCTGAGCATCAAGCCCACATCCTCATCCTGTATGGTTTGTAAGGATGGACACAACCACAAAATCAGACCTTGAGAAAAAAGGTCTCCTAAGGTGTCTACACCCACATTTGCCTATTAGTGGTGAATGTCATGCCCACATCTGCTGTAGATGGTCCCATTGCCAGAGAAGTTCAGTTCCATGGTGCTGATAGACTGATGAGTTCCTCCTCAAAGTAGTTGTTGAACTGTGTCCAGCTCACCCAAACCCTGACCGCAAACTGAGAGCTTCGACAATCTCTTTGTGCAGCAAAATAATGAAACAGAGGAAAGAATTAGATTGGTTCTAAACAATAATAAAAATATAAAGGATGAATTTTTGTGGGGATTTCAGGGAAAAACTGTAGCATCAAAAACCCCCCTGTCAAACAGTACATTGAGGTATTGCAATTACATTTCCCCAGAATGAGAAAGGAAGACTTCAGTGTCCAGTTTCACAAGTCTCATAGGAAAATTAACTGCAGGGTGAAATGATCTGTTCAAAGCAATTGTTTTGCACTTAATCCCTAGAAATAATTTGGAGAATCAGAATAATGACTTTCAAGCCCTTTGGCATGTGGCCACAATCCATGAAAATATAGCATAACTCTGGAGAAGGACTACCCCCCCCTCATTATGCAACTTCAGAATTGTTAAAATCCTTTTAAAAATCCCTTCCCTGAGCAAAAAAATATTTGCAGAACTGCCTTCCAGACACAGAAATTCAGTTTGCAAGCCTGAAAAGAAAACTACACCCCTATGTGTCTAAGGCCTGTGTTTCATATCTGCAAAGTAAAAAAATTCTTCTGGCAGAGTTTCCTCACAAATAGGAGATAGATTATTACATAACTGACATTTGGAGTCAGGATTTTGGTGGGTAATTGAATGATTTCTTGTCCTAGAGATCAAGTAATTTTTATTACATTTAAGTGGTTCAGTGCAACTCACTTTACAACCTGTGTATTCTCAATTGTGGCAACTTTCATCCCAATGTGTATTTGTCAACTAATTTAAAATGGGTTTGGTGTGGATTTTTTTCCTCAGTATCTTGGAGGAGGAAGCCAGATTTAAAAATAGTTATAAATGTTCAAGCTACATCCAGTGAAAGCTAATGAAGAATTAAGTATTCTGGAACTGATCTCTATCTTATTAAATCAGTGTGTGTTTTTATATATTGATTTAAATTGACAAGTCAAAACTGTGAAGATTTATTTTAAATATAAAACATGAGGAAAGTTATTTATAGTAAGAACAAGAGGGAATTATAGTTGATAAAAAGTCCCTAATTTCCCTCTTAGTTCTATAATCTACTGATTGCCTTCCAGAGACATATGACATGCTTTTAGTTTAACATTTCAGAAAATCACATAATTTTTTTATTATAATATCATGAAAACTTCAACCCCCAACTACAAATTTTTGATGGATGTCAAAAATAGGCATTTACTATTAAATAAAATTTTTTAAATGCTGTAATGACCCATTAAAAAAAATAATTAATTCCATGCTCCAATCAAAGCAGACTCTAGCCAATCTCTGAAATTGAGCATAATTTATTAAAAGAAAAATCTGTGTCTTAAGGTAAAACAGAATGAAGACTGAAACAATTAATCTGGAATGTACTGGATGGCAATACTAATATTAAAGTTGTTTTTAGAGACATAAAATATTTCTCCATGCTAGTAGAAATTTTTGTGACGTTTGGTTGAATTTATGGTCTTTGTGAAATTAAAACACCCATGCCAATGACTCCACTGGAGCTGTTAGTTTGGCTTCAAGGAAAGCCTGTAGCTTATATTTCTTTAAAGCTTATGGCTTTATGGCTTATATTTACCTTAAATGAAAGGTGTCAATTAAAATTATGGCAATGAAGGTATTCTTCTAATAATATTAAGTTTAAAAGTTTAAGTTTTCTTAATAATTTTATTTTTCTTTGTCATATTATGTAAAGGAAAGTTCTACTAACAAAAATGTAGCTCATGAACACACTTGTATTTGCTTTCTGATAAATCTACCACTGAGGAAAAGCATCAATACCAGTAACTTGAAGGCTATGAACAGTTTTGACCCTTCCCTCCAAAATATCTGCAGACTATTTCAGACATATTTTTCACAATAAATTTTATTAAAAGCAAATAAAATTATGCTAAATTTTGGAGAGTCACATTGCCTTTGTTTTCAAGGTCGCCTTTATTTGTTTTGTTTACACGGTCAGAACTTTAACTCTTCATTTTGTGGAGGTGGCATTCCAGCCCTTCAGCAGAGCACCCTCCTCCATGGCATGAGTGAGACATCTGCAGACCTCACAATAAATAATAATAAATATTCATAAATATTGGTTTAGCAGCTCCAGCTTCCCAGGCAAGGTGTGTGGAGCACAGACAATGAAGCACAACAAAATGCTGGCCTGCTCATTTCAGTAAAGGCAGTAAAAATTATCTTTCTTGAGAGGCCCTGAACTGAATGGAGCTGTCTAGAGGGAGATAATGTCAAAAACATAGGTGCTTCTTTTAGGACTTGGATGTATCTGAAAGAAGCTTTTCAAGATCTGAAATTTGGAAATGTTATTCATGTGGCAGTTAGATAATTAACTCCTACTTGTGCACAGCCTTGAGATGGTGCTTTCCATTACATACTAGTAAATAGTATTACATACTTTTCCTCCAGGAAAACAGATGTAAATAGAAAACCTTTCACAGAAATAACATTCAAGTAGAGTGTGAACTGAGAGACAATTTGACTGTAATTCTTAAATCTCATTGTCTCTATATGGAAAACAATTTATTTGAACAGAAGTTGATTTAAGGGTATTTTTTCTATGTGACAAATTTATCGTATCCACTGCTTTCACATTAAACATGAATTATCTAGCAAGTTCTGATTATCCATTCAAGTTGCCATTGTCAAACAGTGAGTTTATTTTATTTCTGCTATGTTGCTTGTGTAGCTTTTTTTTCTTTTCTGTGATTTATTGTCTATGTTGATGGAAAACCAGAAAACACTCTGTTAACATGGGAAGTAATACTGGTAACTTACTTTGAAGACATGACATATTCTACAATAGTCCCATTTTGATTCACAGATAAAACATCTCTATTGTAAAATTTCAGTAGAGGGGGGATTTGGAGGAAATTTAAAATGGAGGATATTATTTTGTCTATGTCAGCATTTGCTGAAGTAAAGCTGCTGCATTTTGGTGGGCTAAGCCAGGAGTGGTGTATCCTGATGTCCTTATGAAAGTTAAATAAATTTATTTCTTTCCTAGGGCTATCATGTCAAGTCATATTTACAACCATGCACACACAATTTTCTTTAACATAAATGCTAGTAATTTTTCATAAGCCCTACATACAGTAACATGTTAAGATATTAAAGTAATATTCCAAGTGAAGTGATATGTTGAGCAGTAAGAAAAGAGGATGCAAATGATCATATGTAAATATATACAAGAAAAACAAACCTTTCTCAGGTCACCAAGATTTCTATCAGGCAAATAGATTTGAAAAGTAAATTTCAAGGTCATTTGTCTGGGAATCAATCATTGCCATAGAACAGACTACCGAACAGACACTGTTCACTGATGGAGGTTTATCTTTCTGAAGTTTTCCCAGCCTCTTCCAAGGTTAAAATGCTCTCTATTATTTATCAAGCACAGGAAGGATAGTCATATGGAGCACAGATATCAAGCAAGGCCTATCAATAATGTTTATTTCCATCTAAGCATAAAAGGTGTTTGGGGTGTACAAAGGGAAGATCAATCACCAGTCCACATGTCAGGGAACACATTGCCTGTTTCTTGCCTTCACTGTCCCCCTGCCTCTGTTTCCCTATATTTTTGTTATGGTCAGATCACATCTAGGGCCCTATGGGTGATTAGTTTATAAGAATCTCAATGTAAGTGGAAGTAAAATGCAGCACACTGTAGAAAAAAGACCAGTAATAAATTTTATTGAGCCTCCACCTTATTCTCCTTCAAATTTGCAATGAAAGGTATAGTTAAAAATCATAGAAAGATATATTGCCTTTGAAGCAAATTGTGAACTGTTTCCTTCAGCATTAAAATCTTTCTAGAAAATGTCTTTTTCAGTAGGGATCCACTGAAAGAAACTTATATCTAATGTGATGGTTTTAGGTTATGCAAAAAATGCTATTGTTGCTTTAAATAGAAAGAGAAGACTGTTTTGTTCCATCCTAGCAATTCTACAGACAACACATTTTCAACAATATAGTCCAACTTTATAGCAAGTCTAGACTGCATAGCTAATTCAGAAAAGTAAAAAGTACATCGATTAGCCTAAATTTGAAAATATTTATGTAGTTTTGCAATGTGAATCTAAACATTAAGACTTTGGTTTAGTTCATCAAGATGCTGAAGGACTTCCTGTACAAAGAAATAGGCTAGCTCATGTCAGAAATTAGTGTATAAAGCTTTCAACTCCTTGGAAACTTCATATAATGACTATGTAGATGATTTCCAGTTCTTTGCTCCTCTCATATTTGGATGTAACTTCTTTAAAACAAAGACAATCTCAAAGAGCAAAGATGATTCCTTGATTCCACCATGATTAATTAATTTTGCCATTGATTTCAATATCTTTGTAAGAATACTTTCTCAGTGGTTTCCAGGTTGGAATGTTCTGTCCTGTTCCAATCTAACTTTTTTTACTGGATTTATCTGGTAAAACTTCCACTCCTCGGAAGATATCTGAGATTTGCATCTTATCTCTGCATGGACAGAATTTTGCTAGCCTGGATTCCCTCGAAGCTGGATGTTACTGTGTGTGATTTATAAAATAATTTTTTTTTAAAAAAATCGTCTTTTTAAAAGTTTAAACCAAAAAACAGATGCATCTGAAAGCTTTCCTAAAGTTGAACTGAGATGGCTCAAAAAAATCCCCAGACAACTTATAGCAATCCAACACATTAATAGGATACAGGACACTTGACCTGTGTTTTAATTTCCCTGCTGGCATATTGAATTCATGATCACTCTTCCCCAGAGTTGGAAAAGGAACTTCCTTCTTCTGTGTGTTACAGGCTGATGATATCAACATTTTCAGAAGAGGTGCCAGGGCTGCAAGAAAGTAAATGGGGTTTAGCATGGTAAGATTCCAGCTTTAGGAGGCCAGTTAAACAGGGAGAAAATATGGATATATGTAGACTGTCTAAATTTTAAATATTCTTCCCTTAAAAAGGATTTTTATATATGAAATTACCATACAGAAATTTTTATATTCCTTGGAAGAAAGTGTAATATTCACATATAAATAAATTA
This sequence comes from Notiomystis cincta, assembly GCA_013398075.1. Taxonomy (NCBI): domain Eukaryota; kingdom Metazoa; phylum Chordata; class Aves; order Passeriformes; family Notiomystidae; genus Notiomystis; species Notiomystis cincta. The sequence goes on along the minus strand of VZRX01018626.1, from coordinate 45,942 downwards.
TTAAAGCAGATGTGGTGACTGGTTTCTAAGAAATATCACGCTTTTGTTTCAACATAATTTTTATATGTTTTAAATCCTTCTGAAACTTAAATTCATTACAGAAGGCTTCTTAGATTCCTAAATGATTGTACACTTAGATTTAATTAGTACAAGAAACTTCTCCCATAATATCCAAAAGCTATCTAATATTTTCATAGTGTATCTGGAAAAATCACAGCTGCTTCCATTGTTACATTTTAAATTATAATTTTTGGCATCTAATGCATTAATGCTGTATATGCCATCAAAGACCTATATTTTCTAGAGAGTTAAAACTTGAAAATCAATAAATCTAATTAAGAACTTCGAGCCTCTGGAATTCTCATCAAAGCTATTCCATGTACAATAAACAATAAAAAATAAGTAAAACCAAGTTGAAATATGAGATTAGGAAAATAAATCAGTTGAAGACAGAAGTGCCAGATCCTTCAAGTAAATAGTTATCAAAGAACTGTGACAAGAGAGTCTTTCTGATTTGGGATATAGTCACACCATGAAGATATTTTGTGAGTTTGTTAAAGTAGGAACTTTTAACATTTTAATATTTAAGTAAGAAACATTTAAGAAAATGAACAAGAAAGAATTTAAATTGAGGGTAGTATGTAATTTAGCTTAACTGGACATCTGTAAAGTCACTGAACTCAGTCCAGATGAGGGATAATACGGAGAATATTTTAATTCACACTGTAATAATTTATTCATTTCCCACCATCAAGAGACAGCTCAAATACACCAGTACAGATCCAGGACAAAATACTACAGTGCAATTCCCTATTTAGCCTTAACACCTAAACCATTACAAATACATATTTCTCAGCATCTCATGTGAAGACGTTAAGAAGTCCTGTTATGAAGGTCCAAGTCCCCAAGAACTTTAAAAGTATAGAGACAACAGTGTAAATTGTATGTAATTCCAAGATTCTGCAATACTTCTGAGAGGTGGCTGAACACAAGATCAGAAATAGCAGCTGTGATTTCCTAGTTTCTCTTGCTGCCTATGATTTCTTATGTTAATAGAAAGACAGAGTAAGAATCTATCATTAAATCCAAGTGTTCAGAGCTACTGTTGGCCTACTGACTCGTGTTCTTATTTTCAGTGAAAATATTAACACTTCTGTCCACCCATCTTCAGTATTTTTAAAGGTGATACAAGCAACATACACAAGTTTCTGAGGACAATGTGGTTCACCCATTCCTCATTCACACTAAATCTTGCTAGCAGCTAAAGCTGCCAAGCTTCTATAATTACAGGTCCAAATGTTTGTGCATCTGGGCTCTTGCACATGTGTAGGAGTGCACCAGCTGTTCCCTTCCTCTGCATAATTTTCTCCTTTCCATTTTACCTTGTGAAGTAAGGTTTCCTAAGGCAGCTGATAAAAAATTTGGGATCAGATGAACATGAACTTTATCACCTAGCTCACAACTGAGTCTCTCAAATACATGTAAATATACCAACCACTGTAAAAAAGTAGGATTTTTACTCTGATCTTTCTGATCACTTAGTGAGGCAGTAAGAAAGCAAGAACTAATGAAGAATGAGCTGGATGTTACAGTCAATATGGAGTGGGTTAAATTGTTTTATGGGCCTAGAGGATGATTGAAGTAGAGATAGAAGCATGGTTAGAAGAATCTGACACAGCCAAGTACAGAGGATCAGAGCTGTGAAGCTGGAGAGGATCATTATAGTACTGGGATAGTCATGAAGTGAAAGAAGAAGCCAAAAAACTAAATTGATGCACTGCACTTGAAAACAATTTTTTTTTTTTTTTATAGAGGCTTGTTGTTTTGTAAAAGTTAAGAAATAGGGCAAAACAGTGTTATGAATTTTGCAATATATTCATCTGCTCCATTGTGTCCTCAGTTGCTGCAGTGACCCACCACCACCTCAATGTTTGGAATTATGTATTTAATTACCTTCCCTCCAAATACTTTAAGAAAATTTATGGGGTTTTGAGTTTGGATTTTTTAAGTAGCTACCAAGGCAAAGCACGTGTAAAACAAACCTCAGCAGCTGCACAACACACCACCATGTGTCTGTCACAGGCCACAGTGCACCAAGACTCGGTACAGGAGGTCTCCTCACTCCTGAGTGTTCATCTGGAGCCGCTGCAGGTGAGTGCTGGGATGGACAGCACAGCCCAGGGGAGAGCTGTGCAAAGAGCCCTGCAAAGATGGGCTGTGAGGAGCCCCATCTGGGGCTCAGCCAGACACTCTCAGCCCTTTGGCCCAGGAGTTCACCCCAGCTCAGTCCCTGCCCCAGATGCTGCCCTGAGCCAGATCCAGGTGTGCCTGTGTCCAGTGCTGGCCCTGGCCTGACTGCACTGCCTTCACTTCCTGCCTTCTCCTCAGGTTACAGCAAATTTGTCTGGAGATGACTATGCTCTCATCACCCCTGATTACCCTCACTGGATCTTCTCTCCTCTCCTGCTTTAGGGACAACAGGATTCTGTCCAGATGCCAGTCTGCTGTCACCCTGAGCTCCTAGCTCCCTTCCTTCAGTGGAGTAACCCACCCTTGCTGCTTCTTGAGGGGGTCAATCAGCTTGATGAAAGCAACATCAAGCATGCAAATGTGCCCCTAGAAAGTGAACAATAGCCAGAGAATTAATGTAGGCATACAGATTCATTGATATCTTTTCTGTTTTTTGACAATACAGGTTGATTTGTTCATGATGGTAGAGGTAAATTTTAGATGCAGTTTTGAAAACAAGGTAAGTAAAAGACTCAGAAATGCATAATGTTCAAGATACTATATTACAGTATAACATATAAGAGGAATATGCTTAGATATTTGTGTGTGTGTCACTTACAGGGTATCCCTTTTCTTCAAGCCAGGCCATAAAGTGAATGGTCTTCAATAAGAACCTGCTGAGCTCACTATTTAGATAAAATCAAGCATGAAAAGGAAAGATTTCTAGTGTGTTCTCAGTGTTATTGAATCTGGATTTCTATTGGACTAAATGGAGAGCAGAAAGGCTCAACATAATGCTACCTCACCACGAGGTACAAATTTTGTGGGGACATATTCACTGTTGTTCCAGAAGCACTCAATTGATAGCCTAGAGCAAGTCCAAATCCTAAATGGCTTTTCAAAGCTTTTCAAATTACTTCTTCCAATTGCATTGAGAAGAAATCTGGTAGCCTATGTAAACCTTTGGGCATAGAGACCCTGTACTGCTCCTACTAAATAGGAAGTTGTAGTCTTCTAGAAGAAACTTCTGAGTGATTTTAGATGAATTTTTTACTACCATAATTAGACAAGAAAGTGGCAAAGCAGTAACTATGAAAGATTCACATGGTAAAATAATAGTGCTGAAATCCTTATGTTCCTAGGAAAGGAAGCAATGTCATACAGCTTTTTCTTCCCCCTCTAACTTCTCCTCTTCAGATATTTTTCTCTTCTTCCTTTGAAAGAGCCTTCTTGTCTCCAGATTTTTTATTGATTTTTCACAGCAAATTATTACTCTTCTCCATATGGACATAGAAAACATCCATCAGTTATGTAGTTTACTTTCCCTGTAACATCAGCATCAATTAATTCTTACTATGCTGTAATAGTAAATATTCTTAAATACAAACTGTATTCTTGAGTAAGAAGTTTGAAAAGTGTAATATATTTCAATACACAGTCATTATATTTTATGGGAAAAATTGACGTAGGATGCCTTCCAGTCTTGACAAAACAAATAGATATATTTTCATCTTTTTTCATATAAATATGTATGTATTTGCCCTGTTACCTTCTCATATTTATGCTTCATTCTCAGACTTTCATATTTGCCCATATTAGTAACACTGAAATCCTGTTTTAATCCTGTGCCTGAATTTTCCTATTGTCTGTTCTTATGCTTGAGCTAGCTTGTCAAGTAAAACTTCTATTATCCACATACTTCCACATGCTTCCTGCCTTCTCTTCAGACATAGGAACTCTTAAGAGATGAATGTGTAAACATTTTCATTTATTTTTTTGCTTTATTTTCAAAATAAATCATGAAACTCTTCAACACAATCTACTCTACTCTCAGATGAGTAATCATTTAAGCATACTACAGTGAATGTCCATCCTCCCACATCTTCCAAATTTTTTTATTACTCCTCATCTGAATTTAGTTAATAATTTACAAAGAGAATCACATTTTTCTTTCTCCTGCTCTCAGACATTCACTAGGGATGACTTAAACTTTGAATGAAAATGAAAGAATTAGTAGACCATAGTAGTATAGCACAACAGAAAATGATAAATAACATAAGCAGTTGAAATTGTAGACAAAAATGCCAGTAAGCAGGATGCAATTATTTAGGCAAACTGGGAAGTGTCCAGCACACTGAAGCCAATATGCAAACTACTGGAAACTTTACAGAAAAGATTAAGCATAGGAGTAATCTTACTTAGTATTCCTGTCATATTGTCATAGTCAATGAACTAGCCATCATTAATTTTCCACAACTGTTCAACATGATGATTACCAACCTGATCTATAATATCACTTCCCCCCATCACTGTCCTCAAAAATTGGCTAAAGGCTGAAACAAGGGAGGGAAAATCTTTGGCACAAAGCTTACAAGATTTTACTTTAATCTTGGAAATTAGAGATCTTCTTTTTCATTAACCTGAAATTTTGGGCACAAATTATGTGCTTCAGTGTGAAAAAGCCTTCCAAATCTCAAATCTCAGACCAACTTAACCCCTCAAATCAAAAAAATAGTTCTTTAAAATTTCTAACATAAAATGTTTTGTTTAGACCTGAAATTCCATCTAAGAGGCCATGTTTCAAAGTTCCTGGTTCAGTCCTTTTTCTCCAGGATTTCTGAGATGTAGGGATGAACAAATTTTGGTTGTCCCCATCGAGAGCAAAGTCCAGATGTCAAAAAATCTCATTGGTGCTGTCAGTAACTGTGCTGAAATTCAACTCAGTTTCAAATCCTCACAGCTGCTGTCTTTGACTACAGGGTACTGCTGGGGCACAAGGGACTCTCGATCAGTTCTTTTATCTCAAGACTTCCCCATCAGCAAATTTAGCTGCCTTATCCTGGATTCAGAAGCCCAATGATACTTCAGCATGCAGGAAATGTGAGCAATCAGGGACAGTGGCTCATGAACACACTTGGAGGCTAAAATAAAGTATAAATGCTCAGACTTGAAGGAATCAAAAGATTCCAGGTCGATACTGAGAAAGTTGGAAAGGCATCTATCCAGGTCCAGCACTGGGTGTGGAATTACATTGGACCCATAAATTTACAGGGTACTCAGAGCTGGATGCCCTTGAGCCCTTTTCACAGCTTTCCTTCCACAGACAAGCTGGGCTATACATTCAAGGACTTGTGAGACATCATCATTCTTTGAGACCAAATTTGTCTCAGGAAAATTCTGACCAGCTCTAATTTTACCTGAGCTTCTTTTGGTTCTATCAATAACTAACTTGCAATATCACAAAGCCAGAATCTTTGTGGGATACCTCATTTTAAGACTTGTTGTCTACATTCTGCATCAGACACTATTTAAGGAGGAGTTTCTAAAACGTATTATGCATGTATGCATCTTTCTTAGCTGTATAAATTGATCTCTAGAGTTTGCCATAAAATGCTCAAGTGCAAAGAGCTAAAAACATGAAAGAGTAGATGGAGAATAAGTAATATGCTTCATTAATATCATGAGATAGAGAAGGAATAACATTAGTTTTTATTAGCTGGTTACTATTTGTACAGTTCTTTGAATATATAACATGCTCCATATAAGCATTAAATTATTATTAATATTAGGCTGTCAAATCTATCTGTGTTGTACAGCTCTCACTTGCTGGGTACTATGAAAATGAATACATGCCTAAGAGGATGAGTACTAGATCAATCACACCAAGTCAAATCAAATCGAGCCAAATCAAATCAAATCAAATCAAATCAAATCAAATCAAATCAAATCAAATCAAATCAAATCAAGACAACACCTTTAATGAGTGTTGCTGAATCTATTTTGCAGATGGCAGTAATATTTTTGCACCTGCTGCTGTAATATTCATTGGAGCACTTCCTTCTGGATTTGCATATTTTTTAACTTTTTGCTAGTATGGATAGACCAACACTGAACCTACTATATTTTTATTTTGATGCTATACTATTATTTTGGTGCTATTTCTAACTATTTGCACCCAATTTTGAATTCTTTACCAACATCTTATCATTCCAGGCACTAGTTTTGTTGAAAGTCATGAGATCTTCATTCTACTACTGTGTTCAGAATGATTACTTCAATTTTGTGCTGATGTCCTGATTATATAGGCTATGTTTGGCCTACTTCATATGAGCATCAGATGAAAATTAGAAGTCTGCCTTTCTAAGACAGCTCAAAGTATTTACAGATACTGATCTCTGTGTTAAATTTCATATAGTGTATATAATTTATATGAGTATGCATATTTATATGCATATCAGTGCAATGTTGTTAATGCTGTAAAATTACACTTGCAAGGTGACTTGACTAGAGCTTTGCAGAATCAAGTGAGGTTCCTTTCATAAAGTACCTGGCTAATCTGAGAATCAGAAGTGATGTCCTTTTAGAGGTAGGGTACTATTTTAGTGCAGATAAATACACAAAAGAGAAAATCAGAGAGACAAATGACAGCAACAGATATGGAGAAATGGGAAAAAAGACAGAAAAAAAGTGTCCCCCTCCCCCCAAAAAAAACCAAAAGAACTCAATAAACCAAAACCCAAAACTCTTGAAAGAATTTTGGGGTTAATGCTGATGATTTTATAGTGTTTGATCTCCTCAAGTGCAGGGTAAAGCAGTGTTTCTCATGCCTCATATAAGTATGAATGGGATTGTATCAAAATAATCTGGCTTCATCATCATCTTTTCCTCCTAACCAAAATAACTCTCAAGATCACAGATTTTGACTAGCCATTCAGTTTGAAAGAACTGTATATCCTTGCTCCTTTGAGCTGTGACATCACCCTACACAGAGTTCTGCAGTCATCCTTTCCGTTTGGTATCATTGTATATTATCAGAGTGAAAGGTGGTATTTAGCTAAAATGAACTACTGAAAAAATTTGATTTTGCTGCATTCTCAGAAATATATCGCATGGTAGATAATAAAGAAGTGGAACATGTGTGTAATTGTTAGGCAAATCCATTTAGCAGTAATATTTAGAGCTGCAGAGCAATAGGAAAGCCAAAAGGAGTCCTTCTGCTAAGGAAAGAAATATCCCTAAACAAAAACTTATCTCTACCAACTTTCTAGCAGTGAAAGATAGGATTGACACTTTTGCTTATAATATCTGAATGAAATGTTAGCAGTTCCTCAGCAACTGAAGCCATGGAAATGGCTTCACATGCCCTGTGGGTGTGAATCTACAGCTCAGGATTAATTGGGTAACTTTTAAAAAGTGTAGGCTTTTGTAAATAAGCCAAACTTCTAAATTAATTTGGAATTTCTGATAAGTATTAGACTAATGCATTGGAAGATTATTTTTTAACCTCCTGCTAATGCTGCTTTGAGGTTGCTTAGGCAGGAGCTCCATCCAGGGACATGCATTTGTTCATGCCCTTGTCTTTAGCCTGCCCTACAGCCTGTCAAGGGTTGGCAGAAAACATTGCTCTGGGTAATGTCTGCTGTTATGCACTGGCCTCATTATAGTCTGACTCGGAAGAACTACTCTGTAATTCATATAAATAATATTTTTTTTTGTTGAGGCCAGTGTACTGAGAGAAGCATGCACTGTATGCCTGTCAGTCATAAACTAATTCATACATATCATGTGTCATAGTTGTATTTTGTACAGGTTTATTAAATTATTTTATTGTCTATGTTGCTTTTCTAAGGCTATTTTACAGTAGCAAAATCCAAATTCTCTGCACTCATTTCTAGGTATCTTTAACTATATGGCTCTACATATGTGTGCTATAATCACTAAAGTATCGGTGAAACTTAAGCATTGAAAAAGGAATTCATTTGCATCTGAACCTACAAATTAGTTTTCCATTCAGCTTTAAAATAGGGAGGACTCATATTAAAAGGAACTCCATTGTAAAACTAGACCGAAATTCCCAAACTTCCCTTTCCAATGGTTAGAAGAAACCAGGGCAGTTGATTTGTTCAGATATTTTTAAACAGTTAAATTAAAGAAAAAATTAATCTGTCCCTCAGTCCTGATCTGAGCACCTGATGTAAGAAAACCAAAATGTCTCTTGCACACGATAAACTTGACCTCAACCTGTTCCTATCTATCAAATCTAAGAATTGTTCTTGTGCTCAACATTATCTCCACTGGGCTCAGAGTCTAAGAGCTGGCCTCAGGTGACCTACTAGAAAAACTTCAGTAATGTTGCATACACATTCTCTTTGTTGAAAGGAAGTAATATTAGCAGCTGGTACTAATACTCTATTTAGGAGGACTGCAGTTGAGAGAATGTTGTAATGAGATTGGCGTTTTACATGAGGAATTGGTGCTACTTTCCTAAAATGCACCAGTGGTCTCCAAGTTATATTTGTGCTTCAGAGATAAGCCAAATGCCATTATTCTGTCCTGCAGCAGTCTGTATTTTTAGAAAAGATGAAATAACCAACACTTGCATTTTTTACATCTGTGATATGAACCAATAACCCCATGAAATTGGATGAGCACTAACCTTCTGTGAAAAACGATTAGCCCTATGTTCTAAGATAAAAATAATAAAATATGAAAAGTTTTTGAAGGGTAAGAATTACTCCTCCTGAACTGAGAATTAGATTTCTCTGTGGAATTACTGAGAAGATTTTTTTTTTCAGAAAAGTGTGGAGCAGCAAAGTAACACTATTTATTAAGATTTAATGAAATGCATGGAAAAGCTTGACTCTAAGATACATTTCTCAAAAACAATGTGGTAGCTGGGATTTCTGTTCATGCCTTTCATATTGATCTTCAAAATTGGTGTGAATGCATGGGCATAAAAGAACTTTTACTGAGCTTGATGCTTTACCAGGCATATGCATTAGTTCATTTCAAGTTTGCTTAACCTCATATAAAAATCTTTCATTTAAAATATTTTTCAATTATATGCCAGCAATAGATAATTTTATCTTTTTATAACTCAAAGAACAACATTTGCTACAGACTACATGCTAAAGAACATATTTACAGATAAAATTATTAGAAAGAAAAAAGGTAACATTTTGAAAAACAGCTACATGGTTTTGAAGCTGAAATTCCATGTCAGAAATGATTGGTAAATCTGAGGATTTTTTACATTTCATTCAACAGCAACAGAATTTAAGCAATTAAGTGCTTACATTCCTTTTGATAGTTTTACATATGCTTTAGGAGAAAGAATAAATTACAGAAAAAGGAAGACTCACTGATCTATTTTTCATAAAGTATTTGCTAGACTGACTGTCTGAAAACAGAAGGCTGTTGAGTAGCTCAGAGGTTATTAATATTTTGGAAGATATATAAAGGATGAGGTAAGAAGAAACAGTAAAAAATTTAAATCTTGGAAGTAGAAATGGCATGCTAAGGGGAAAAAAGAAGGCTAGAAGTCCCTCTATATATCCATAGTGTCCTGTATTGGGAAAGCTACCCTGGCAGCCTCTTGGTAGAGTGTCAGACTTTCCTAGGAGCTCTCCCAGTGACAGGGACCTCTGTATCACTTAACAGACCCAAGGCAGATGGGCCTTGCCTGGTAGAGTCCCAGAACTTTTCCCTGTCTCACCTCAGTGAGGGAAGGGTGCTTATGTGCCTCTTGTTTCGAGACAAGGTCAAACAGCCTGATAGAATTCCACTCATGCAAATCTTTATGGATACGTGTATATGCATCTGTTTCAAATCCAAGACACTTCAGAATCCAGTTATCTCCCTCTTTCCTTCAACTGCACTAAATTCTTATCTCTACCCGAAAGCTTTTCTGATAAGTAAATTTATTTACCCCATATATACAATGTTACTGATATCATGACCCTGATGAGAATACTTGGAAACACCAATAGGTTTAAGTTCTAATTATAGAAGCTGGAAAATAAGAGCAAACAAACCAACAAACAAAAGACTAATATCCATATAGAAAACATAAAATTGTCTGAGGATGGCAAAATGGAAGTGCTTTGATAACAACAATCTATTAGGAACTTACTATGATCATTCCAATAGGACTCAGTTTGCCCTTGAGTTTCAATTCTCTTGGGCTAGAAATAGGGCTAGAAATAGAATAGTGAATGAGTTCATGTGCTCCAGATTGAAGAAGATGAGAGATGTTTTCAAACATAGCATATAGATATAGGGAATAGGATAAAGTTCTTACACAGCTGCACTGGTTTCATCTTTATATTGAGTCCAATGATTTTATGTAAATATTGGCATCCTTTAAATCTCAAATTAAGTCAGGTATTTAACACTGAAAACTTCTGGACAGAGAATCTCTAAATGACCTTAAGGTAACAAAGTAAAATGATTTACACATGTAATAATACTACCAATAAAGACATAATTTCTTATGTTATTGTTCACAGCATGCATTGATTTGCTGTTTGGCCCTTCTGACTGTGTAGCCTGTACAATCTCTCCATTTAGTAAGCCCACAACTGTATTTAGGAGTGAAAAACTACACAGAGACATCCAAGCCAACCACGTCAGACTTAGCCTGAATTCCAAAGGAAAACAGTCTTGGCTTCTCTAAATTCTCTTTATGACCACATACACTGTTCTTCTCATTAACTTCAGTGGTGTAGTACACTAATGGCACAGGACAGTTTCTGATATCTTAATGTGTATGAATGGTCAAAGCTAGTTGAATGTGATGGAACATTGGCTTGGACAAAACTTTGAACTGGATATGCCTAGAACTTGTCCTTTCTCTGAACTCCTCTAGACAAGCTCTAATATTGGCTCTTAAACTGGAAAAGGTGGGTTTCATTGGAGTATAAACTTTAAAGGAGAAAAAAATTAGAATTACTGTCTGCCTAGCAATAAAAAGTTTATTGAGGTCTTCCTTGAAAGAACGTCCTTGGCATATAGTCTTAGTCTGAACTGGTTCAGAGACATTTTTTGGCAAACTTAGCTTATTTCTCTGTTGTCTTCTGCTGCCTCCATGGTCTGGATGCCTGATTCTTGTTCCTTTCTACATTTTTTCTTCCCTTCTCTGTTTTAGCTGAAGGTTCTCAGGCTCTCGCTGTGATCCCCTTGTTTTCTTTTCCCCTCTGCATACTGCAAACTGGAAACCCCTCCCTCAGACCTGCTTGTGATCCATCTCACTTCCTCCTTTGTCTTTATAGCAAGGCTGACATCAGAAGAGAAAAAATCTGAACATTCATGGCTTGGAATTATCCAAGTAGTGTGAACACACTATGCTGGCACAGCCTGGACCCTACAAACTTGCCATTGACTTAATGAATCAGCCAGGTGCTCTGTGCCAAGATCATATCCTCTTTGTGAAGAGGGAGAATAGCACTAGCATTAGAGGAGAAAATGTGGAAGTCACTGTATCACATCTGCCTTTCCAGTTTACGTATGGATTTCTTTTCTTTGAGGCAGGATTATTGAAAGTATCACACTCTGTATATCATGAAGTTGGAAGAATACTAGAAAAACAGACATGAGAGCATGTCTGCATATCATAGAAAAAGAGATAAAATTTCCTGAACTACTCTATTTAATTCACTAGATGATAAAGTATATCAACACATTTTGTATATTAAGATAAATATTTTTTTTTTAAATTAATAGTCTGAAAGCACCTGTTAACCAACAATGTTTATGATTTTACCATTTTATTTGACTTATGGTTATGAAAATAAAACATATTTCATTTGATGTGGATCATCTTCTATGATTCAGATGAAAGCAGTAAAATATATTTATATGATTTGATTAGCAGCAAAAGCCAAATGAAACAAACAGTATTGCAGTCATTAATCAGAATCAAGTCCCTGCTGTGCTAGGCATATATCAAGCTGACATGGGAGACATTATTTATTTACCACAGAGGGAAATTCACCTCTGCACAGAAAGTTACAGGTCTATATATAATCTAAAGCCCACATAAATCTACCAGTTTTATGTTGATTTTTCAAATACGGTAACATCTTTTTCATAAAGAAAACAAGATTACACAGGAGAAAAATTACTTCTGGGTTTTTTTTCAAGTTGAATTTCTCTTTTATTGCATACAAGATTTAGAACAAGTTTATGTACCTAAGCGCCATTTATGAAGTTCAATGTGGCAATACTAGCTGCAATTTTATCGTCTTGTCTGTACTAAGGTTCTCAAGATGAACACAAGTCATTTTTCTGAAAACTTGATAGCTTGCTCTGAAATAAATGTGAGGGACCATTTATGAGCTAGGATATATCTAAATCCTCGTGTTTCAATGATTACGCTGTGCTAGTTAAAAGGCAAAACAGTTTGAACAAACAACAAATAGCTCAGTTTCCAACACAAACAGAACAAGACTCTGAAAAACATCTCATTTTAGATGTTTTTCTGCCATAAAAAGAATCTGATCTCTACCTTTAGGTTGTAAAATCAGTCATTCTGGATCCTACATCTTCATAAAATTCATGACTTGAGAAATGGAGGACTGAATAAGTCATTGGAGGGTTTCTTGCAATGCAACATCATAATGTAACTCTTTCACATCAAGTCTAACAGCTGTGCCACAATGCAAAGTATGATGCAAAGGAATTACTTGAGTGCCATAGTTAAATTACAATTCCTACCTCCATGCATATGTAATTTGTGTTTGCATAGATACTAAAATGGAAAAGATAAAGATGGGTAACTTTCAGATGTTTTCTAAGACAAGTATCCTCAGTTCAACTGTTTTTATATTAGTGGTAAGAAGAAAGTGTTCCTGGAACAAGGTCTCTCTACCTTAGATTTTGGGGAAACTCAAGTTCGGAGCTAAGTAAAAAATTTCACATTTGTTCAAGAGGAATGTTGTTTTTTTACAACATCCTGCTCTGAGAGTCAAAAGTGGGAGCTGTTTGAAGCTTTTGAGAGCTGTGAAATATTCAGAGTTTAACCTGAGATAGATATACTAGCAGAGTGAAAATGAGGTGAGCAAGAGAAGTGAGGACTACAGTTCCCATGTGACTTAGAAATTTGTCACTTCTCTCTCAATGCCTTTTATGATTCATGACTACAGAATACAAGATAGCACTGCATATAGTAAAAGATTACAAACAGAAGTTTTGAGGTGGATAAGCTACAAGCTATGCAAATCTTCCCCCAAAAAGGTGTCAATAAAAATTTTATAAATTTGCACTTGTTTTCTATGCATGCAGAACACATACCTTTCAGATGTTTTATACATAGGCATTTTTTGGTTTTTGCATTGAAAAATAATAACTTATGACTTTAACATTTTTAAATCTTGGTCTCTTCAGGAAGCACAGTGTTCTGAGTCTCTCAGAGCAGATGAGAGTGCAGATTCTAATGATATAAAATATCCTGACTTTTTCCCTGCAGCTCTGGAAGAGATAAGATTTAAAGCCAGCACAGATCCATTTGAACAGAAATATTATCTGAAAGGAATATTCTACATTTTCTAACTCTTTTAAAAGATACTACACTGTTAATTACATGGCCAAAAGTGTTAGATTAAGAAAAATAAACACCACAATTTAAAATTAAAATGTCATTGTATTTTTTTTAAAATCAAATACATTGGTGCTACCTTTATTGCTGTTCCATGTTCTTAAATATTGTTTTACCAAGCTCTTCTCTGAAACTATGATGACTAGCCCATTTTTAGCATATCTACTTTCCTGTTTGGTAAGACTTGCATCCAGGAATGAAAGTTGTGAGGACAGTTGAGTTTCACATGCAGAATACTGATTTGTGTAGGTGAGATTTTAGAAAAGTAGGAAATATGATAACATAAAATAATGAATTCTCAACACTACAGATGTTCCACATTTTCTAGATGCAACATTCAATTCTTTACAAAGCACCAAATAAAATAGCATATTTTTAGCCAGAAGGTCACACCTAAACTACTTTTTGACAGATAAAGCTGATTCCAAAAATCCACAAGAAACTATAAACCATAAAAAAATATTACTAGTTTCCAGTATCACACAAGAGATGCTGCTAGCAGCACATAATAATTAAATGTTGGCCTTTGGCATTAATTTTGCATGTTATAACCAGATTTTGTAAAATCTGTAATTTTGTAAATCTGTAAAATGGAAAATAACTTGTTATTAAAAATTTAGATATGCTTTAAAAGAAGGGAAACAGCGATCAATTACCACCAAGCTGATGTGGTTCCTGGAAGACAAATGCACAGCAGTAAAAAGACATTGAAAGTGATACTGGATCAGACAACTGGCATTCAAAATCTCACATATTCAGTAAGAATAAAAAAATATAAAATTCTATTCATCAGTTTCAAATTGCTTCCTTACACTTTTACCATACATACATCTAAGAAATAGAATAGCAAATATAGCAACCTTTTCTTACTACTGTAACATATTGTATAATTAATGTTGGGGCAGTCCATCTAAGTATTATAAATGGTAGGTGTATTACAGGTACTTTAATGAAAATGTTTTTGTAAAGCTTTTTAGTATTTGTCATGGTTTGACACTGGCCCAATGCCAGGCACCCACAAGAGTCACCGGCTCACCCTCCCCTGCCACAGATGGGCAGAAGAGGGAAGAGGAAAAAATATTAACAAACACTTCATGAGTGAGATAAGGACCAGAAGATATGTTTTAAGGGGCAAAACAGGCTCAAGTTAAGTTGCAAAGTGAATTTTATTACTAACAGAATCAGAGGAGGATAATGAGAGGTAAAAAAAACCCTTAAAACACCTTCTTCCCCCAGCCCCTCCCTCCTTCCCACCAACAGCACAGGGAGACAGGGCAGGGGGGTTTGGTCAGTCCATAACTGAGATTTTTTTNGGGCTGGGGGTGGATTTCTGCACTCCCTGTGGATCCCCAGGGGCTGCAGGGACACAGCTGTTTCACCACGGGCTGCACCACAGCCTGCAGAGGAATCTCAGCTCTCACCCCTGGAGCACCTCCTGCCCCTCCTTCTCCACTGACCTTGGTGTCTCCATGTTGTTTTCCCTCACATGTTCTCACCTCCTCCTCTTCTCTGACTTGGAGCAAAATCCTTGTGACTTTGTTTTGATTTCCTTCTTAAATGTCATCACAGTGGCGTTACCAACCTCTCTCATTATCCCAGCTTTGGCCAGCAGCATGTCCATCTCCAGAGCCATCAGCCATTGGCCCTGCTGGACATGAGGAAAGCTTCCAGCAGCTTCCCACAGGAGCCAGCTTTGTGGCCCTCCTGCTACCACAAACAAGGCCATGACAAACCAATACAGTATAATTAGTATTATTGTTATATTCCAAATTCATGATCTCTGAACTTGAAGAAGTACTACAGTATTACTTTGCTAATGCAGTTTAAAGAAGGAAATAATTGGAGAAAAAATAATGAGGTTGTAGAGTCTCTGTCACTGGCAATATCCACATGTGTCCGGACACAAGCTCTGGGATGATCCTGGTTGAGCAGGAAGCTTGGACTAGATGATGACTGTGGTCCCTTCCAACCTGGCCCATTCTGTGATTCTGTGATTAAGTGACACACCTTTAGACAAGATGCACACATGCAAACATCATTCAGACAAGTTGTCCTTTCTCTTCTCCTTTGCTCTCATACAGTTTCTGAAGATAAAGCAATTATCAGGATATGCTCAATATCCACTTTTCCCATCTCTTGTTAATTTTATTTGACTGTGTAATGAAATTCCTGCCATAGGAGGCATTATGACAAGACACTTCTGACATGTAAGAAGGGCATGGCTCTAGAGTCATGGGAAGAAAACCCTGGACTTCAGCCACCCTCACACATCCCCAGCAAGGAACCAACCAGCTCTGACTCCTACACTGTGCAGCCATGTCACTGTGGGGCTCTGCTCTGACTCTGGCCCTGGGAGTCTGGACATAGCCTTGTGCTAATTTGGCTGCTCGGCTGCAGTGCAGGTTGGCATTCTCCACTCCAGTAGGCCTGCCCTGCTGAGGATGTGCATAGATGAAGCTAGAAGATTGTTCATAAAACAGTATTCAGCTGTTCCAGTTCAGTTTCCTTAAGACTTTATAGTTAGTGGAGACCGATAACGTTTTTTGGGGAATCATGTAAAACAGGAATGTAATTTAGATTTTCCAAATTACATCCCACACACTCCACCCTGCTACAGAGGAATGTGCTTCCTGTGCAGTAATTTTTCATGTAAGTAAGCCACAGTCAGAGCCAGAGTCAGTTCAAGACATGCTTTCAGTTCTGGGTTAACAATGCAGTCCTGTTTTCAACAAGCCTAAAGATACTGTGAAAGCCCTTACACATTAAACACAGCACTTGCCAGCCTTTAAATATCTACAGAATGAACTTTGCTTCAGGTACTAATGCCCACAGAGAGAACCAGAAATTTGCCTTCCACAGGAATGGTCAGTAGCACTCCCTCTCTTTCAACACACTTCAAGTCCCAGTATTTCCACTGTACAGCTTTGTATTTAGAAAAAAGAAAAAGATTTTTTTTTGTGGCTGAAATGGCTAATTGCCAATGAACCTTTCACCCCACAGGTAATATTATATTGGTACAACTTAGTAAATAAGAGTCTGTGGGTATGCACAGTCTTGCTCTGAGACGATTGGGAATCCCGTGACCAACATTAGCACAAATGTCAACTTGGCTTAGTAAGACTGAACTGTATTTGTTTAATTCTGGACCCGTGGCAGAAGGAGATGACCAAGTTCAAGGCCACCTAAGGAACCTAAAGGCACCTAAAGGGATTCATCCATGGGTCCAGAGGGAACTGGAGGAGGAAGTGGCTAAGCCATTATCCATCATATCAGTCTCATCTTGGTGCCCAACATCATGAATCAGATCTTCCTGGAAGCTGTGCTAAGGCACAAGGAAAATAAGGAGGTGACTGAGGACAGCCAACATGGCTGCACTAAGGTCAAATTATGCCCAACAAATTCAGTGTCCTTTTCTGATGTGATTACAGAGGGGAAGGCTCAAAGAAGGATGACTAACATTATCTACCTGGAGTTGTGTAAGGCATTTGAGCATGTCCCAAATTATATTCTTGCTTCTAAAGTGGTGAGACATGGACTTGATGGATGGACCACTCGATGGGTAAGGAATTGGCTGGATGTTCACACTCAAAGGGTTGCAGCCAACAGCCTGATGTCCAAGTGGAGATCAGTGACAAGTGGCACTCCTCAGGGACCAGTATTGGGAAAGATGTTGTTTAACATATTTGTCATCGACATGGACAGTGGGACTGAGCTCACCCTCAGCAAGTTTTTGTTTTGTGTGGAGCTGTTTACAACACAGTGCAGGGATGCACCTAGAGGAACCTTGACAGGCTTGAGAGGTGGGACTGTGCAAACCTCATGAAGTTCCTCAAGGCCAAGTGCCTTGATTCTTTCATTAATTCATGACTCAAATCACCTTCCAGAGAAAAGCAAGGGTCGACCGTACTATCCCTATCTTCCATGTGGGAATGATTTAGAATAACTGAAGTTAAAAACAGTGCCCTGAATTGCACAGACCAACCTGCTGATTGTCTGTGCAAATTACAGAGCACCTGTGCATATGAGGGCAGCATGCCACACTTGTTATTAAGAAAAACCCCACATTCTGCATTAGTTCCATGATTGGTTGGACTAAACCTCCAGAGAGGCTTCCAACATGCATTATCTGCCACATGGCAAAGTTTAGCTCAAAGAGATATCTTGAAGGTAGGTGGTAAATGTAACAATTTATTGAAATGAGGCTGAAAGCAAAAGAAAAATACAGATAAAATATGATAACAGCGTTATGACATTGCAATTTATTTGCTGAAAAATTTAACATTACGACCTTGTACTTTATTCACTGCCAAATTTTAGCTATTGAATTTAGAACCATTTACACTGGAAATTCTTTAGTAAACTAGGACTCGGAGTGCTACACAAACAGTTACTGTATGCTCTAGTCATAATGTGCATCAAAATATCTTACAGGTAAACAAAGATTAAATGAATTCTCCTTGCCACATCTTAGGGAATTTTGTGATGCTTATTTGTCTTTTACACTGACACTGAAATAGATGGAGTTGTAATTATTTACATCAATATATGTATGCTGTGGGTAAAAACAAAATTTGTAGAACTTTGCATAAGTAAAAAGGAGATTTATGACAAAGAAAAGCAGCTCTGTAAGTGCTTACCTATCCCATCAGCTGCTTTGTGAGGGCTTCAGAGAGTTTCTCATGGGGTGTTCTGGAGATGCTCACCCCTTGACATGAATTTCATTCGCAGAAAATAAGCATCTAATTTAGCATTACACTCTAACACTAATGGCTCTCTAAATCCCCATACAACACCAAGCATCAGGTAAGCAGAGTATATTTCAAAAAGAGAAATTTCAACACTGGGGATTTTGCAGTCTAATTTGGAGTGTTAGAGAACCTTGGTTTGAAAACAAAAGGAAAGAAAACATCAAAAAATGGTGTGAAGATAGGTAGGAGACTTGGAACTGGAAGCCAAATAAAACAGATTTAGAAAACTGGACTGGAAGTTAAACAATATGTACGGTGCATTCCAAGGCTGCTTTTTAATGTGAATGAACATTTGAATTCAAGTAGTGAAAGAAAAATTCAAAGAAGGATAAAAAAATAGAAAGATTAAATGTTAAAAAGTGAAATACTCTAGCTAAATAATCTGCGTGGACTGACAGTTCAAAAGATGAAAGAGAAAGTAAAAGATTATATCAATTGACAAGGCTGTGAACAATCTTCCTTCTAACAATGGGAGTCTTTCTATTCATTTCAATGCACTGAACCTAAAAAAGAGTAAATCGAGAGAAGTAGAGAAATCTCTGTAGTGGAAAAGTGCTACTTTACTTTAATTAGCTATAAGCACTTTTGGTACAGTTTGATCTTAACACATCAAATAGACAAGCCATTTCAGACTTTTTACCCAATAAGCGATATCCCATGTTATACAATGTCAATTAACAGCTCACTTTCAAAAATCTGTTCATCTGTTTAGGAGTATTTTGCCAACAGCACACATGGACAAATTAGCCTCTTAGAGATATCTGAATGGATGTTACTGTCTGGAGTCAGAGGACTAGAATAATAAAGAATAATGAACCAAAGATGCCAAGTTATATATTTCAGGTATGAAGCGTAATAGAAATTAATAAGAAACCATTATTTAGTCTAGGCTGAGACCATCAGACACATAATGTAACTTCCATGATTGCATTTTATTTTTCCAGTGAAGTTTAGGGACAATTGAGTAAATGCATTGATTGACTAATTGAAGGATTTGTTTTTCTCAGTGCACTTTTAGAGACAAAATAAACCATTCCTGAAAATCTAACAAGTGTCATGTACACTGGTAATTGCTGCCTTTAATTCATCAGCTTTTATTTCTTTTTAAAAAAAGCTTGGATAACTGTAGTGCAAAGTAGGATTATATTGAATATTAACAAAATATTTGTAATTCTTGTTAAGCAAGACAAAAATTACTTTCTCTCTAGAGACAAAATAATTAATCTATTCAGTGTTTATTCTGAGACACTTGAAAGGGAATACAGACAACTACTATTATTCCAGTAATAATTTCTGTATTAATGTCTTCGTAAATAACTTGAAACTCACATAATTACTTCTTCAGTGTTTGTACCTCTCATATACATTTTTAACATTTAGGATAAAAGTGAAAAACTTTAACAACATTATGAGCAGAAGGAGGGATAGGAGACAATGAGATTACATGAGATGTCTGATTTCAATGAAGAAGGAAAGCCTGCTGTTGCTGTCTTTTTGTGATCATTCTGCAAATTTAATGTTTTCCGTTTTTAATTGTATGATCCAGCTGTACAAAATAATCTTATATAAAATAAGATGGCATAATAAGCTTACATTTATTTAATTTGTAGTTTGGTTCTTATCATAATACAGGACAAATAGTGTTTCACAATGGAAAATTATAAGTTTTCAGAAAATCTCTTTTAATCTTATTTGGGAATATCTACTCTGCAGCATACTAACATGAAAATATTTTTAAACATATACAGCTCGAAGTTTGAAAGTAGAGAAAGTCAGATTGATTCTGAAGAGTCATAAAAGCTCAGGTTTGTGCTTGCTTATATTTCCTTATCTAAACCCAGGATTTTTTATAGCATTGCTGTTTCTGACAGAGGTTGGATGTCTTCTTAAAGCTATACTAGTAATGGAGATTCTGCAAAACTCTAGGTTAATTACTTCCAGTATTCAACTACTTTTACCATTAGAAATTGCATTCTAAATTTCAGTGAGAAATACTTAAAATTATATCATCATAAGATATGCAACATGGAAAATGGAGAACAGATAATTCCTCCCTTCTTTCTGTATCTCAAAAACTTTGCTAATTCTTGCCAGTATTCTGTTTTCTGGAACAACGAAATTAAATTCTTCAATTTGGTCACATTTTCTGCACCTCAGAAAATGTTATTGATCTCTTGTGATCTTTCACTTATTGGAATGACTTTATTGAAATGAAGGGACTTGATGTAGTAAAAAAATATCCCTGCCAATGGCAAAGGCATTGAACTAGATGATCTTTAAAGGTCCCTTACAACCCAAATGGTTCTGTGCATTTATGACTCTATGATATCATGCCCTCAGAAGCTTAAGAC
Source organism: Notiomystis cincta (assembly GCA_013398075.1). Lineage (NCBI taxonomy): Eukaryota > Metazoa > Chordata > Aves > Passeriformes > Notiomystidae > Notiomystis > Notiomystis cincta. The sequence goes on along the minus strand of VZRX01018626.1, from coordinate 25,240 downwards.
ACCCCTACTCAGGGAACTAGAGTAAGTAATCAAGACCTGTTAATTTTATACTGGATGGCTCTTAAAATTTTAAAGGGCCATTCCTTTAATATAATCTTGTATTTTTAAGATAGTGACGTTTCTTATATTATAAGAATATTTTAGAAGGTCATTCCTTTGAGGGCTCTCATTTTAGGCTCCCATCAAGTACTGACTATCTTATACACATGTAATGCTTTTTCTGTTCCTGTACATGAATGACATTCATTTTTACCTTTCACTTACTAAAGCAAACTTCTTAAATTCTTTCAGTCATATAAGATAGGATTGTTATCTCCCCCTTTTTAAAGCAGTTTAAATTGTGCTTTCTTGAACATGAGTGGTGTATTTACATATGATGTTCTAGGTAGAGTTTTCCTTATCTCTCTCAGAAAGGCCTCAAACTCTATTTCCTAAGATTAGGATGTTCATTTTTTCACAGATATAATTGCCTGTATTCTTTCTACTCTGTATTAACTTGGTTATGTTTTTTTATTCTTTTGTTATTTTCAATTGATAATACTCCAATTCATAGAGGAATCTTTTTTCAGTAGTCTGCAAGTGCATGACTTTGCACTTTGCACTCCTGTGCTTTATCCCATTACCATCGCTCCAGCTTTCAAGGTCATCCAACTCCTTTGTGTCTCCTCCAACTACCCTTTACTTTGACAAAGTCTAATAACTTTGTGGCATCAGAAAATGGTGACTTTTGTGTCTGCCAAGATAATACATGAAAATGTTAGATCTGTCTACCATCAAGACTGATCTTTGAGGAACTCCCTTTAGTACTCTTTCTCCAGCCTGGTAATTCCTCCTTCAATGTAAGCAAGAGTCTTTTGTCCACATGAACCAATTTCTTGTCCACTTTATCTGTCTGCTTTAGAATAAGTAATTTTTTATGTGGTATCATATCAAAAACTTCCTTCAAGTAGATTTGTTTTGCTGTATCATTATTCTCTAAAAACAGGAAAAGCCAGTAGTTCACAAGACCAGAAATCCAGAAATGATCACACACAACTTTTTTAAAATGTGTGGTTCACTCTATCCCTTTATTCTTCTAAATCTGTATCTTTATTATCATCTCTAGAACATGTTTCAAAGACTTTTTTATTACTGTAATCAGAGATATGAACTTGCAGTTTATTTGGGAAACATCTTCGTGTTTCTTGAACATAAGCATCACATTCCTGTTCATATGGTCATGTGGTGTGGAGGCCTATTTGACAAATTAAAGCTTTGTGTAACATGGACTGGCAATTCCCTCACTAATCCTGAAAAGAAGCTACCTGCCTCAGAATAATGTCTGCTGTGATGATGTCTGTCTAGCAAGCACAAAACTTTCTCACAGAGAACTACAGGAAAGTATTAATTCAGTTTTGGACTTAGATTTAGATGATACTTAGCTGTTTTATTTCCTAATTCATCAATAATGTATAAATTCTTCATAGCAACTTTCTTTGTTCTGCTTTATAGGTTTTCATTTCCCTTTCAAGGTCAAATCAGCTTATGTTTCAACCATTCCACTTCAGCCTTGTATTTTTTAACTTCAGAAAATTACTTGCTGGTAAATGTCAAGCTCCTTCCCAGCTGTTTATTTAGTTTGTTATGGAAACCATTCCTGGAAAGCTTGGATGAAAATTGTGTATGCTTTAAAGCTTGGTTTTGAATAATTGCTGAGCCTTGTACACATTTTTGACCTGTAGTCCTTCTGACTTCATAAATATCTTTTTTTAATTTAGCAGATTAGGAATTGGACTTTAGTCTCCTAAATTCTAGTCCCATAATCCATAGGAACACTTTGTCAGCCAAATCCTCCTGGTTGAACAACCAGTATCTGCATATGCTTCCCATGATTTAGAAAGTTTGTTGTGACAAAAATCAGGGCACTCTCTAATCTCAGGATTAGAGATCAAGGGGTGTAGACAGAACTCCTTTTGTACCCCAAGATCTTTCTTGAAAGGAAGCGATGTATATATTGCACCATTTGAATACACATCTCCATGATAGTTTTGCATTCTTTAAAATAACCTATATGCATCTCTCTTTTGTCCCCACTCCACAACACCCTCTGGTTTCCCATCTGAAGCTGTTTCAGATTTACAGGTTGCACACAGAATATTTCATTCTATACTGTTGGAGACTTCTCTAAGACAGGATATCTTGGCAGACTTAACTTTTTACAGTTTTTTACATTATGTATGTGAGATGTTCATGTGGTTCTCTGCTCCTTTTCTTTCTCTTTAAGTGGAGGGATCTTATCCTTCCTTCTATTTAGGACAGACTGGCTCAAGACACATGCTGTCAGCATGAGTGACAAACACTGTGCTTTGTCCATTGTGTGGAGCTTACTTATTTGTCTCCTACTTCCTCATTTTCCTTGATCTAAATGGAGAGTCAGTTGTCCTGGTAAAACACAATGTGCTGTGTTTATGGAAAGACCAGCAGTCACACACACAGAAACTGTAAAAATAATTTAGGCCAAATGAGTGACTGCAAAGTGTAGCAAACAAAATTGGGCCTCATATTGACCAAGATGAGGAAGAAGGAGGTTGCATAGAAGTAAAGGATGATTTACTGAGCTATCCTGACATTTCTGTAAAACTATTTGCAAGGGGTTTTGTAGTATATTCTTACAATTAAGAATGTTGCTGTTAGTTAAGATTAATTAAAATATATAATTAAGACTATTGATATTTCCTGCTTCCCAAACTAAGGGAATTCAGAGCCAGGTCCTGTACGTTCTCATCTAGATGCTACAGAGAACTAGCAGGGACATTTATATGTTAGATAGTTAAATATGTGTACACAATATGCCTGCATCAACATCATGTTCTATCTCAAATCCTAAAAACTCATTTGGTTGTTACTCATTGGTGGGTCCTGTGGAGGCAAAAGAGGGACTGTTTCCATCACTAATAAAACTCAGCCCTGGTCAATTTGCTTTCATAGCACTGGTAGCAGCACTAATTTCTGATTTTTTCCCTGTCCAGGATGATGCATACCTGGAGGTATTTTGTAGGAGCTGAAGTAACTCTAGGTCTTGAAAGTGGCACAAGGATTGGTTTAGAGAGGCCAGGCTGCATAAAACTCCAAAGCACATTGTGGTGTAAATATCTTGTAGATATTTAGCGGGCTACTTGTAAATAAATGTAACCATCAGTTCTGAAAACAGATGGAGTTCACCTGAAGAGCTGCACTGGCATCAGATTGGCCATGAAGGAGTGGAGAGCTGTCCCATATGATGGAGCTTCTTTGTGCACATTGACTCGTCACCGGCCACTCCTTCCACAGCAGCATCTGTGTGAACTTCAGCCCATCAAAATCCTTTTAATGCAGGTTAGAGAAATTTCCTCCTCGCTTTAGAAAATGCATTGATAAAACATTCATTTTATAAAATGTGTTAAGTGGTACCCGAAGACAGGGCTTTATTTTAGATGACATTGTTAATGTGATAGTTGAAATAACAATTTTAAAGAACAAAATTTAAATGTTAAGTAGGTCCTTCTGTGACATAAAAATTTGCATGCTTGACCTTCCATAGGCTTTTAAACTGTTGACTGAGTGTTAAAAACATCTGAAAACCATCTCAAGACAACCATTTTATGTTTATTTACATTTTCAGCTTCATATTCTGAAAGAAACGTAAATAATTAAGGGGATTAAAGTTAAGAATATGAACACACATGCCATTAGTATTCTGACATCTATATTTTTCTAAATATTTTGAGCACTTAAAAATATATAAAAAAAGATAGTTTAATTGACTTTGGGTACATTTTCACTAAAAGCTGGAAAGGTATTTACATCCCTTTGTGAACTATATTTCTGCAGTGCCATTTATTTTGATGAATCATAATGGAAATAAAATATAGAAGTATTCTGGCCAGAATATGTCATAAACCACACAAATGGATGTTTTAAAGGAAAAATCAGAAAGGAGGCAGGAACTCAGTAGAGTTAGAGGAAGAGAGAGAAATTCAGTTCCCTGGCTGAAGATGAGAGGTGGAGAGTTGGAGACAGAAGTAGAAGTGGCTTGGATTTAGACAGAAAGATATTATAAAAAATAGAATATGTGCTGAAAAGAATTAATGTATGAATAAGGGAAGATTCATACAGTCAACATGGCAAGAAGAGAGCATCAAGATATGGAACAGGGCAGCCTGCATTAAGCAGAACCTCACTGGAGCCTCGAGGACAAGCAAGCTCCATTGTCCAAGCAAGGCTGGTCATTGTAGGTGTCCTCTGTAGGCTCATATTTGCCTCAAAAGAGTCTGTAAGAGATAGATGTGTGAATAATTTTCAGTCAATTTATTGTGAAAATAAGAGAGGCTTTAGTGAATGCATTTTCATGTGGTGGCTAAGAGATCTACTGGGCCAGCAAAGCCAGCCTCTGTGTGTCAGACATCTAGGTGAATGTACATTTCATTAGAGAGGAGTCCAGACACTGCTGCTGAAGAATCTATTGTATATAAACACTGGGCTAGCAAAAGACCCTCTGCAACTTGGGTCTAAAATCTGAATTTTTCACCAACTCTAAAAAAGCTGAATCTAGCAGTATCTATTATTACTGTGTGTGGCTAGTTAATATTCTGGATAAATAAAGGCTTTTCTAACTGTATGGGCATTGAACTTTTTTATCTATCAACAAATCAATATTCTGAAAAACAAAAAAGGGGAGGAAGAATGGGTTTCAAACAACTCACAGGTCTGTGTTTCATATAGAAAACACTTTTGGTCAGGAAAATTTTTCTTTTACTGTTTCAATTCAGCATTTTTCAAACAAATGATTTTGGTTGGCCTCAGAACCAAAAAAATATCATTATTCACGCAACTCTGTGTGCAGCTGTCATCAAATATCCTTTATTTGACAGTGCATATTCCCCATTAGTCAGTCAGCCTATGAATACCCCAGCTTTATTCATGCAGCAATAACTCCAAGCACCAATCAACAATTCCTGGCAAAGTCTAGTTCCATTTGGCAAATGATGACCTGGAGTCAGTGTGATTCATGCTTTTGTGCCCACATAGTTCTACAGAAGTAACACATGGCACCCAGGGAAAAACTTTGATATCATGAGGAGATCCTCAGCAATATATCAGCAACAGTGGTGGCAACAAACAAAAAAACCCAAAACTTTTTCTCTGATATCTCTGAATTAAATGATGATTAGAGATGGAAAATTCCAGTCTTAGTTTTTTAAGACTAAGTTTTCTTAAAACTGCTTTCATTTCATCTTAGCAAACTGGCTTTTTTAGCAGAACTAAAGGAGTGATTTAGAACTGCACGAGTGATCACACAAATGTTCCATGTTTGAAAGGTTGAAGTGTTATCAAATAACAATATCAAGAAAATAGTATACTATTCTTTTTGAAAATACAATATTAATTTTTTTCTTTACAATAAAACCACCACCATCACCAAAAAAACCCCAAAACAAATCCTGACAATCGTTTTAAAATAATGTCTATATTCAGTTCTATTAATTTCTTTATTTTGGATTCATCACTGTGCTCTAAAATTTCAACACCCAAATGACTCATTTATACTTCATATAGACAGTTTTTACCTTACTGTGGTACCAATTCAGAAGACATGAGAAACATGGTGGAATTTATCCATAAACAGGCAGCTTTGTTAAAAATATTGACAAAAATAAAAATAAGGACAGTCTGTAGATTTAGTTATGTTTTTCTTATAGGTGAATCAAACTATGCAGAAGGGCATTACCAAAGGAATTTTCAATACCATTATTGTAAAAAACTTAATTTCTCCATAAATACAGAACCTTTCTTTTACTCTGAGAAGATTCAGATAGGAGACAGCAATTGTGATAATACATTTGATTTATATTAATGGGATGAGGGAAATTAATAAATATGGGTTCTATCATTATAAATAATTGCTTACCTTCAATTACCACATTAGAGCCCATGATTTCAATATAATCTTCAATTTTAATATTTTTATATAGAGGACTCTGTACTGAATCACGTGACTCATTTATTGGCAGCATTGGCTGCTGCACACAAACTTGTTGAAAATTGCCTTTAATTGCAAACATCACTAAATTATAATTGTATACTTATTGTGGCCATTCTCTTTTTGACACTTTCACATATAGTGGAAAAGGGAAAAAACCACTTAAAGAACTGAAACCTTAATCCACCTGCTTCCACTTTTAAAGGCAGAAATACTTGCTGAAATATGTATGAAGCATGTGTTACTGATCAGAGGCTCAGATGAGGGTTCAACACCCAGATGTTTAATGCACCAGACACAGTTACACTCTGTTCCAAAAGTAGCCATTTGAAACCATTTTGCATAATATTTTGTCAAAAATTTACTGTGGCATCCTTTCTTCTACAGCTACCCTTTACAGAAGACCAAAATAACTTTTTTCATCTGTAAGAATGCCTGACTGTCACCTGATATTTTAGCACTTGGAGGAGTTGCTTATGGTGACAAACACCTCTTTAAATCTTTTAACACTGTCATACCAAACTTCAGAATAAAAATTGAACGACTGATATCAGGAAACAACTCCCATCAGACTCCCAAGGCTTCACATACCCATGGTGCTATTGCAATTACATGGTAGGATAGCTCAATGCATTCACAGCTGCAGCTTTATTTTTGTAGATATATGAGAGATTCATATAGCTAAAAAAAAGCCCATGTAGATAGTAAACTGGTGAAGTTCCATCACCTCTTATTATATATTTTAAGCTTTGACAATTGCCACATCAACTTTGATATGTGTTTACTTTCAATAAAACAAAAAAAGTTATTTTTGGTTTCATATTTTATTAAATTTTTATCAGATCACTTTAATGGCACTCTATCTCCCAAAAAAATTCTGAAGAAATTAAAACTTTACTGAAGATAAATAAATGAAAGCACTTAAAAGAAAACTAATACTTAGAAGCAATGTAGATTTATTCAGTATTTCTAAAATTAGTACTATAGGAATTTAAGTAGATTTTTCTCTCTCACTAGAGTATAATTTATGGTCTTTAATTAAACATTCCTCCTACCATGACTATTATAAAGGAAAATGCAAGGAAACATCAGAAGGACTCTCACTCAGAAAAATGATGCCAACTGTCAGTTACTGATTAGAGTGAAATATTTTTAATTATTTCTAGTATTCATTAATTGGCTTTGCACAGAGAGAGGCATTTTGTACTTGGACCGCCTTCACCAAGATGGCTGTCATTATTCAGTTAAATAAACACTTTATACAACAGTAAAATAATTTTAAGCCATCAGTCCTTGAGATATTTGCTGAGGCAGAGGTCTGACAGTAACTGTGATGCACAGACAGGGATAGTACTAGACTTCAAAATACCACACCCACGATTCCTCATTATTCTTTCAGTAAGAGGAATCTTGAGGACAAAATATTGAAATAAAAATGCACCCAATTCTTTCAGTGGGAGGAGAAAAAGATCAGATAGCTTTTAATTAATTAGTGTCACGTTCTTGTTTCAGGAACACCCAAGTTCACTTCTAGAAGGACTTCACTTTCCAGGCCACCCTGGGGAGCTCGTGGAGCTGTCCCCTGAAGTTCTAACACAAGGATATTTGCTCAGTCTAGCTTTGCTGTCATCATTGTCTGCTGACAAGACAAACTCTGTAATAGCACATCACACCTCAGCTTTGTGACAGAACAAATATCCCAACTAAACCACTGAGATTGGTCAGGCACAGGTGACAGGTGCTGACTTGGTACAAAGCAGCTCAACTCCATTAAATCTGAAGGAGCCACATTGTTTTGTTCTGTCTCAAGAGTTTACCAGACTGTGTTATAAACTTCAGTTTCTCAGAAAGAGAAGTCTTTGCTTATATAAAATAAATCATAAAGTGGTTTTATTACATCAGTTCCAGACAACATTTAGTGTATCTCTTGACCACTCCAAAGCCCACAGAAGTATCTAGTAAAATAGTTTTTTAATCTATCTCATTCTCAACTTATATACAAAAAAATAAGGATGAATGCTTGCTGTCTCTTTCCCCTGAAATATTGTATATGGCTGGATGGAAAACAAGGTTTCCATCTCATGATAAATGTCAGAGTTCTGGCATTTGTGTTCAGTTCCTGATGTGAACAAAACAGGCTTTCAAGAGTTTTGGGGAGAGATGGCCAATTTCAGAGGAGCTGATAATCATAGCATGCATGAAATTTTAGTTTCTAATCTGTGCCTGAGGAACAAGGGACTTAATGCTTTATTTTCTGTATCCTAAGTGAAAGCACTTAGCAACAACTTTCTCCAGGGCAAATTGTCTGTGGACTTTTGCTCACAAAATCTATCTGGAGTCCAAGAAATCTTTTCAGATGGATTTAAGCTGACATCAGGATAACTTTGTGGAATATGTTAGTGTGAAGGAATCCAGGTTTTTACAGCATTTTTTAAAAAAAGGTTATTTCACCTCAACCACCAATTCTGAGTCCTAATAGTGGTAGTCACCGTTCCCACTTAGTTCCACCCTGACACAGGTGGCTTCAGGGATAGGTGATGGTGCCAGGGACCTGAGACAGTATTTCTCAGAGAACAGAGGTGTCCATTTCTCAACTCCAATTTGAATAGCACCTACAGCCACTGTCAGACTATGAGCAGGCTCAGAACCTGAAATTATTAATGGCTAAAAGAAAGGACACAGGCTAGATGCTACCTCCATGAGGGATTTGGATACTGATTAAGTAAGACCCCTTATTTTCATAACATTGTCTTGAACAGTGCAGTAACATCAGAATAAATTTGATAAGTAATTTTGTATCACTGAATCAGCATTGCATCTGTGACAAAAAATTCAGGCAAAAAATATTTGAGAAAGCTGGCAACAAGCTCAGTATAGCAGATAATACTAACAGGAAACTCTCATCTCAACTTGCTATGTCCCAAGGGAGTGTTTGAGAATCAAAGTTACTCTGCATTTCTTCAGAAATTTAAAGAGTTTTCCAGTTTTAAAGTGATTAAAAGATTTTTGGCAGGAATACCTAGTTGTTAATAGGTAATATGCATTTTCCCCACAAATCATAGTAGATGCAAAACTTAAAAAAAAAATTATCAGTCTGACTATATATATTACATTTAAAAGAATCTTCCCTGGATATTCAAACTTCAATTATTTGCATTAAGAAAAAAAAAAAAAAAACAAAAAAAAGCCCAAAAAAAAAAAACCCAAACCCTTTAAGGGATGTTTATAAAAAGGACAAG